>PPME03000034.1:0-56266 GCA_003706695.3 Limtongella incommunis
TGCTCCTTTTGTGGCCACGAGGAGCGATAATAGTTAAAATGTGCTGAAAGAGTTGAATCTCATGGCATACAAAGAAAGATAGATAACCGCAACCCCGGCACCTGTCAATCCCCCACACACGTCAGCCCCCCAGCACCAGTCAAGCCCCAGCACTAGTCCAGCCATCCAAGCATCAGTAAAATTGTTAGAATCAGCATCAGCCCTACATTAGTTTCGCTAGTTTTACGCTAGTTTATTTAATCATTATTTAATATTTAACTATCAATTGTTACATTATCATTGTTCTTTTCAAAGCAACGTTGACATGCATCGCAAGGTCTATGCCAACTACCTTTCTACATTAGGCATCTCTGCAAATCGTCCGAATTAGGGAACCCGGTATATCTCAAAAAATGTTTTTTACAAACAAAGGCTTGCAGAAAAAATCTTTTTTGAGCGTGCAGCAGGAATGATACGATTAGTCGGTCCAGGTGTATGCCATACACCTGTTAGCCTATAATAGCTAATGAACATCAGTACGCAAGCAACGATAATGTAGTCATTTGCACTATTGGTCCTTTTCATCAACATAAAGTAAACGAGAGCTTGGGTCTCTTCGCGAATGAGCGCCACAAAGTATGATCATAGCATCGCTCATTGTTCGAAACTTTGACGGAGTTTCTTATGGCCCGAAAGCCCATAGTGGAGTTCGTTACTCACCGGCAGTCGGCTGGCGGCTCCTATCCAAAAAGAAATGAATTTCGGGAGCTATCGCCAGGGGCGGTTGAGGAAGAGTGGAAGGAGCCGAGCTGGTTAGTTGCTCAAAGCATTTTTTTCGGGCGTTGCAGTAGTAATACTACTCAATTCGAGTCGACCCCAATTAAATACAAAAACGTAAAAGTAAGTGACACCAATCAGAAAGCCCGATTAAACCAACGGAATATTTTGTTGGGCAATCCTGGGTTTCCGTTTGATGTACGTATTGTTCTCTTGTGCGTTCTGTGAAATTGCAGCGTGCTGCATATGACACTTCTTAAGCCCGAAACATATCGGAAGTCGGAACTAACTAGCAAGCTAGTCTGTTAAGCCAAAATTTCCACTAGTTCTAGAAAGCGCTGATCATTATTTTATAATAAAAGAGTTAAATATGCGTCTAATGACTACTGATCAACCCCATCATAAAAACCTGTTTTTTCCTGCTGAATTCTTGACAATTCAGCTCGTTCCAGGTCCTCAACTCGGACTTAAACCACCCTCCCGAAACACCGACATGTCGGAACTTAAAACTACCGGTGGTATCCTGACAGTGAATCTGCGAATAAAATTCTGAGCAAGGTTAATGATATATAAGAGGGCATGGTAGTTCAAAAAAAAATATAATTTCACATCTCATTTCATCTTAATATTCACAATGTCGAATATCCCTAATACGTATAGCAATAGCGTCGACGAGGAAAGCAGAGTTGGAACAAATTACGAACCAAAACCTTTCACCCATGATGAAGACGAGGAGGTAGATCTCGCTTTCGAAGATGGTTCACTCCATGAGGAGCTGTCTCACATTTCGAGTGCCATGCATCCTTCTGTAAACAAAGACACTCATGAAGCTGATCCATACAAATACTTTGTTGATGTCGAAACTGGCTGCCGACTGGTAGTTTTCACTGAAGGCGACAAGGATGATCCAAGAAATATGCCAGTTTGGAGAAAGTGGCTCATCACTATTGTGCTTGGTATATTGTGCTTTGATGTTGCACTCGGTTCTGCCATCGTCACGGGAGACATGGATTCTCCACAAATCTACTTTCATGTTTCTTTGGAGGTTGTAATTCTTTCAGTCACACTGTTTGTCATTGGTTTTGGAGTTGGACCATTGGTATTTGCCCCAGTGTCTGAAGAAATAGGAAGAAAGATGGTTTACTTACCTACAATCTTTGTGGCTATGATTTTTATTATTCCCTGTGCTCTAGCCAAAAACATTGGCACATTGCTTGTTTGTCGCCTCATCAGCGGAATTTTGTTCTCTGCTCCAATGACACTAATCGGAGGTTCTTTGGGTGATATTTGGAAAACGTCTGAACGTGGCGTTGCAATGTCTATCTTTTCTGCCTGTCCTTTCTTGGGTCCCACCATCGGTGTAGTTGTCGGTGCGTTCATTGCCGACTTCATCAAATTTAAACCAACTTTCCGCTGGGTTTACTGGGTATTCCTCATTGCATCTGGTTTCACATATATTCTTCAAATTGCTTTTATTCCTGAGACTCACCACGCAACCATTCTTAGAAAGCGAGCAAAGAAGCTCCGTGCTCTCACTGGTGATGACTCCTACCGGGTGGTGAAAGATGTGACCCCTCAAAGTCTTTCTCATATTGCAAAGGTGACATTGATGCGTCCATTCCAGCTTCTTTTGGAGCCAATTGTGGCTTGCATTACACTGTACATGTCTGTCCTTTATGGCCTACTTTACATGTTTTTCTTCGCTTTCCCAGTTGTTTTCATCGAAACTAAAGGGCTCTCTAACCATATTCAATCACTTTGCTTCATTCCAATTGCTGTTGGTGTCATTATTGCCGTTATTCTCTCACCTTCGATTAATAACGATTACAATAAACGCGCTCAAAAGTTTATTGATAGAGGAGAACCTGTACCACCTGAGGTGCGACTTATTCCAATGATGATTGGATGCTGGTTTGTACCAGTTGGTCTGTTTTCTTTTGCATGGTCTTCCTATTCCTTTGTTTCACTTTGGGGCCCTTGTATTTCATCGTTTTCCGTTGGTCTCGGCTTTATCTTTATCTACAACGCAGCTAACAACTACGTTGTCGATTCTTATCAGCACTACGCTGCTTCTGGCCTCGCAGCAAAAACTTTTGTTAGATCCATCTGGGGAGCATGTGTACCCCTTTTCACTGTACAAATGTATCATCGTCTGGGTAACGAATGGGCTTCATCCCTTCTTGCATTCATTGCTTTGGCATGCTGTGGCATTCCATATCTTTTCTACTTCAAAGGATATCAAATTAGACAATACTCCAAGTATGCATACAAAGGAGAGTGATTTCGAGCAACTTTAGATAGAAGTCAAAGGGATTATAGAAAATAATATCTGGGATTTCAAGAAATGGTGTCTGACAATTAGCATTTGCCAACTATTGTTCGGAGGTTCTTATAATCGGCTGATTATAAAGTGAGGACATTTAGCTATGCCAATTTCCAACTGTTGAGCTCGATGCTTCATTTTCAGTGTTCAAATGTTGAGATGAAGATCAGAACTAGTTATCTGATTGAAGTTATCTTCAAGGCGCCTGCGGGATGTGAGACTATATGGGATACTTACGCACACCTATGGGCAGAAAAATTGCTCGCTTCCCTAGTCATGGGGACACTGAGTGCTCTCTGTGTTTTTGTAATTTGTAAGGTACCACTGAATGAAATAATGAAAAGAAAATCGCTGATAATCAGTGTGCAGCCTCTTGTCGAGGGTCAGGACAGGATATCAGAAACTGAACATTGTCGGGTCTACCTCAACCTATCGTAAACTCGAATTGTCGCCAGATTGTTTTGCAGTGCCAAGCCCGATCGTCAATTCCGATTTTTTTCCATACATTCTCTGGCAGAGGTTGTGCGAATAGTGAGTGTTCCACACGAGTTAAACGACGATTGCGAGCTGCAGCCTGGGATGACATTTGTGAACGATAAGTTCATCGCCGACACTGTCGGAGAATAGTCGGGAGCTGTCGGAGCTGTCGGCGTTGTCGGGGGAGTAAGGTATCGTGGTCGCAAAGTCGCTGGCTAAAGAGCCCAATCGTTTGCAGCTTGTACCACGGCCTCAAAGCGGGATCGCCCCTTCGAACCACGTTGGGGGTGGAGGTTGGCCATAAAGGATCGCCTTGTAATTATTTTCTGGCTGGCTTGGCGAAGGTTTTGCTAATTAGACTTGCACACGTGAGAAAGTCTTTCCTGTCAGTCATTTATCAGGTCATACATAGTCGTTTTGACAATGCGTGCCAATTATGCCATACACTGCCTGTCTTTCTGAGCATTGTGTAATTCTCTGCCAACTTTATTTTGTGGCCAGTAGAATGCCTTATAATTATTGTCAGGCCAATGAGAGAAGCAATAACTTTGCTCCCAATTGTCAACCACATGTCGTTGTGGGAGCCCCCAAGGTCTCCAAAAACAGCTGAAAAAAGTAAAAGTCTTCAACATATTGCCGGTTTTGGATCCTCACAGGCTAATCACCTTATTTCTTGAAAGTATTATGAGAGCCCCCCAGAGGGTATATATAGCGGCTACAATCTCGTCTGTTGAATAGATTTTATCATCATTATCACTTCTCAAAGCACTACAGAAGCATATACATTTACGCATAGTGCCCCCATTGACCTGCATTTCGCCAGATCACTCTAGACTTCATTATTACCAACCTTCTCCCACAATGATTAGAGCCACCAGAAACCTTCTTCATTATTCGCAACGTCCTGCTTCACAGCGCAAAGCTGGCGCTTTGATGCTTGGATACACATTCGTCGGATTCACCGCACCTTTTATTCTGCCGTTAAAAAGCCATTTTGAGGCTGAAAAGGAAGAGAAATAAGGTCTCTAGAAACTGGCGTACCATCTTTTGACGCGCTTTCTACCGCGTGCATACGTCTAAAGCTTTTCTGATCACTATATTTATTATACTATTTATACAAATTAAATTATATTGGCATTTTTGAAATTTACAAGTGTTATTCCTCACGATAAGATTTTTAAAAACGATGTTTCGTAAGTTGCTTTCCTAATTAGTCATTTGAATTGATACTCCTGCCTGATTTGTCACACTTGCATTGTCACCTTTGTAGTCAAAGGAACATATTATGTAAAAGAACTGCATTTAGCAACAACTTTAGCTCAAGATGCCCAATGGCAAGGGTTCTATTGTACACATTTCAGAGCCATCCTTGGCTGCGTGCGATAATAACTCGATTAGTGGAGAGAACGGTTCAAACACTTTTCGAAACTGATTATAAATTCCTACAAGCTCGCAAACTTTTCTTCTGATACTATAATGTATATTATGCGACATTTTGGGCATCAATTGGAGATATATAGAGTTGGATAATTGCGTAATACTCAACTATTATCTGAGAGTTCGCTCTTTGTGTTGGCGCTATGGGATAGAGCAGATGCAAATGTGTTGCCACTTACAATACTTGGCTTCCTAGCTCAGTACTTACCGTCAAGGTCTGAGATTGTAATTCTGTTTGATCAGCGGGTATAACGGGCAATGTTTGAAGGGTATCGTATTGGTTCCATGTTCAAATTAAGACTCGCAAACGATTGCGCATTGTTTGCCGATGCTTGAGCTTTACCTCATGTTTTTTGAAGCATTGCAAACTATTTTTTAGTTGATGTGAACGCTCACAGCTCAACGTCTCATAGGCTACTCTAGCAGGGAAAAGCGGTGGGAAACGAATGTAGGACAAAACTGTTATTACATCAACGCAACAACGCACTTCGCTGACAAGTGTTTTCATGTGAGTTGTATTCAAGTTTGAAATTGCTGAATTGGGGTTATACTGGAATGAGCGGGCTTACCACTAAGCGGAAATATATTTGACTTATAGATTCCCTCCTTTTCTTGCAATATGTACAATCAGTGAAGAAAACTAGCGCGATGAGAGCTTAAATTAAGCGGTATACACGTCGGACTAGTAAATTCCTTTTCACTATTTACAGACAGTTAAATAAGCATTGGAGCGATATTGAAAAGCGCTACGGTTGTGACATGTACAGTTGAAGTACATGCAGATCCAAAGATAAGTATGGCATTTTCACATCTTGTTGACATTATAAACTCGATTTCAATGCAGGAATGTCCGCAGAGATCGTCGGCGTGTTTGGAGTGAGCTGAACTGCCGAAGGTAAGGCATTTGCGACTCTATCAATTTTGCTCCGATTGACCGGAGCTTTCGAACATGAGTGAAGAATAGACATGAAACATAAATTTATCGCTGGGAATAAATACTGCGCGTTTCGATATTTTATAAATATGCGCCTAACTCATCGTCTCAATCGGCAAATCTAGATCTGCCTCTGAGCTGTTCTCCATACTTGTAAATCACGAATGGTCCAACAGCAAGTATCATGGTAATGAAAGCAAGAAGGGTCGAACCCCATCCTACGGGATATTTTTTGCTACCAAGATTGTTGTACATTGCTTGACCAAATAAGGGGAATCCTGCCGCAACCGATGAGCGGACAAATGCATTGCCTGCAAATACAGATGCCACAAATCGCGGATAGTTACTAGACAGATAGCCAAATACTGATTGAAAGGAATTATAAATGCCAACCATGTAGATCACTTCAGCGATGATAGGCAGAATCCAGTGCACACCAGCTGTCCAACCAAACATAATGAGTGCCGCAGGCATAACGGGCGTAACCCACATGGCA
Organism: Limtongella incommunis; assembly: GCA_003706695.3. Taxonomy (NCBI): domain Eukaryota; kingdom Fungi; phylum Ascomycota; class Dipodascomycetes; order Dipodascales; family Trichomonascaceae; genus Limtongella; species Limtongella incommunis. Next base: position 6,424 of record PPME03000034.1, read on the forward strand.
AGGATAAGAAATGTTTCTGGATAAAATATGCCCGCAGCTGTTCGCGGCTTTTTGACTTTGGTTACAAAGATGTACAGCACTAGGTAGGCAAAGAAACAGCCAACGGCAAAGCCAAAGTATGCAGCTCCGGTCTCTACCAAAGTGAAGTTGTACATATCGAATACCAGCGGGAATGCCTCAAAGAACAAGTAAAATGTACCGTAGACAAGGGCAATGAATATGTCGACAAAAAGCACACCGGGTTCAAGGAAAATGATGGCAAATGGCCTCAATAGCACAAGAGTCACGAAATCCTTAACTTTAGTACTCTTTTCTTCCTGTTCCCCAATCGTGTAATAACGGTCATCGCCAGTCTCCTTTCTGACTCTGTTTGCCTTACGATGGAGGATATTCGAGTGACTTGTTTCCGGGAAGAAAAAGCTGATCATGACAAAGCAAAGTGCGCAAAGCATCATCAGGAGCCAAAAAATCCATCTCCAGCCCTTTGCATCGACCATAGCAGCGCCAATGATGGGTGCACACACTGGAGCAGCACAAGCACCGAGGGCCCAGAGACCAATGAAATAAGGTACCAGATGATCCGATACAACATCGGCCATTGTTGCACCGCCGGTGGAGATTGCAGGAGACGAGAAAAAACCGGCTAAGAATCTGACTACAATCAAGCCACCAATGTTTGGAGCTAGAGCGGCAGGGATTTGGAAAATGATGAACAACGCCATACAAGACAGGTAAAGATATAGACGTCCAACTTTCGCAAGCTCAGAAAGCGGAGAAAAGATGATTGGACCGATACCATAGCCGACGACAAATATTGACAAATTGAGAGTCGCAACAACGTGGCTCACCCCGAACTGAGCTTCGATTTCGAGCTGCCCAGGAACGTATATAGATGAGCCCATGTAGGCAACTGTTGTGAAAAACATCATTTGAAAGACCACAGCAGCCTTCTTGTACATTGGCCAATTTTTTGGATTTTCTGGATCTTCAGGGCCATTGAAATCCACAAGAAACAAATTTTCTACATTTTCTAGTTGTTTCTCTGACACTGGTAAATTTGTGCCAATTTCAACGTCAGGGTTGGCAATTATAGGTTGTGCAGTTGCAACGGAATCGCTGCCAGCTGAAGTTTTTCTTGATGTGTTTACACTGCGAACTTCATTGGCTACTTTTTCTTGCGCAATATAATTAGAGCTCATATTTACAACACCTAATCCTTCCAAAATGTCCACAAAGAACGTGTTTCTGAAATTCTCGACGTACATTTCTATGATGCGATTTGACTGCTGTATAGCTGAACAAGGAGTGTATAGTGATACCTATCTGTTTAAGCCAACTTTTCAGAATGTAAGCAGAAACCTTTATTTATATGTACAACGGATAGAGAGTCGTGCTAAATGAGATGTCACCTTGACAAACATAGGGATAATATCATTTGAAAGCAGGATGCATAGATTGCCTGTTTTGGTTCCGGCAATTATAAGTATTGTTACAATGTTAACCATGCAGAAATCTCTGGCAAAGCTAACGTATATATTGCTAGCCCATCTCTTATTTATGGCCTGACAAAACATTGGATATGTCCCTATTTAAAGATACGAGCGCTTCGAAGCCCTTAGCGCACTCCGCTGACACACGTACTCGTCAATAGTTTTTATTGAGTTTCAATTCGCAGCATTTTATTTGTACGAAGAGGGCTTTTCTTGGCAATGATTATCGGCTTTAACTTAAGCGGGCGATGCTTCGGACTTGCTGATTTCCGCTTAAGTAGGTGCATGAATAGAACTGAACGAGCGTCAACCCGACGCTGCAAAGCGCTACAATTCAGGATCATAGTACGCCGGTTTCAAAGATAGAAAACATCATGTTCACAAGCCACAGTAATTCAACTTGAATCTAGAAAATTGCGATGTTTGTCTGCGGTTTCAAAGCTATCTAAATTACAAATGCCGAGGGTACTGCTCGCTCGGTTTCGGAGATGACGAATCTCCGTTCGGTTTCGGAGCTATCAACTATGGTGCGGCTTCTGCGGAGCTGACTAACTACACTAGCCAAAAAATTGTGCATTTCCGACCAGATGAGAATAATGTCTACTATGGCACGAGTCTTGGAAGAATCCGCATACTTAAGATAAAGCGTAAAATCTATTATTCAAAATAAATACTATCCATCTAGATATTCTATAAATAAGCGTAAACCACATCATCTCAGTTAGCGTATCTAGATCTTCCCCTAAGTTGTTCTCCATACTTGTAGATAATAAATGGTCCAATAGCAAGGACGAGGGTAATCAAACCAAGCAGAGTGGAACCCCATCCTACCGGAAACTTCTCACTGCCAAGATTGTCGTACATAGCCTTGCCAAACAACGGAAATCCTGCCGCAACTGAGGATCGCACAAACGCATTGCCGGCAAACACTGAGGCAACATATCTAGGGTAGTTACTAGACAGATAGCCAAATCCTGATTGAAAGACATTATAAATGCCAACCATGTAGATCACTTCAGCGATGATAGGCAGAATCCAGTGCACACCAGCGGTCCAACCAAACATAATCAGGGCAACAGGCATAACAGGCGTTACCCACATGGCAAGGATGAGAAAGGTCTCTGGATAAAACGTACCAGCGGCCAACCTTGGTTTCATAATTTTAGTAACAAAGATGTACAACACTAGGTAGGCAAAGAAGCAACCAACGGCAAAGCCAAAGTATGCAGCTCCGGTCTCTACCAAAGTGAAGTTGTACATATCGAATACCAGCGGGAATGCCTCAAAGAACAAGTAAAATGTACCGTAGACAAGGGCAATGAATATGTCGACAAAAAGCACACCGGGTTCAAGGAAAATGATGGCAAATGGCCTCAATAGCACAAGAGTCACGAAATCCTTAACTTTAGTACTCTTTTCTTCCTGTTCCCCAATCGTGTAATAACGGTCATCGCCAGTCTCCTTTCTGACTCTGTTTGCCTTACGATGGAGGATATTCGAGTGACTTGTTTCCGGGAAGAAAAAGCTGATCATGACAAAGCAAAGTGCGCAAAGCATCATCAGGAGCCAAAAAATCCATCTCCAGCCCTTTGCATCGACCATAGCAGCGCCAATGATGGGTGCACACACTGGAGCAGCACAAGCACCGAGGGCCCAGAGACCGATAAAGTAGGGAATCAAGTGATTGGCAACAACGTCAGCCATTGTTGCACCTCCTGTGGAGATTGCAGGAGACGAGAAAAAACCGGCTAAGAATCTGACTACAATCAAGCCACCAATGTTTGGAGCTAAAGCGGCAGGAATTTGGAAAATGATGAACAATGCCATACAAGACAGGTAAAGATATAGACGTCCAACTTTTGCCAGCTCAGAAAGTGGAGAAAAGATGATTGGACCAATACCATAACCGAGAACAAATATTGACAAATTGAGAGTCGCAACAACGTGGCTCACACCAAACTGAGCCTCGATCTCCAACTGGCCAGGAGTATAAATAGATGAGCCCATGTAGGCCACGGTCGTGAAAAACATCATTTGGAAAACCACAACAGCCTTCTTATATACTGGCCAATTTTTTGGATTTTCTGGATCGTCAGGGCCGTTGAAATCCACAAGAAACGCTGTCTCAACAGCGTCCTCTACTTTGTCACACACTAACGGCAGATCATTTTCGCTATCACGTAGCATACAGGTTGACGAGGATGAAGAAGTTTCAGTTGAACTCTCAGGAGTGGCTGTTTGCTGAAGCTTCTCCTGAGGGACGTAATTCGTAGATAGTTTGACCAGTCCAAGGCCTTCAAGGATGTCAACCACAAGGGTGTTGCGAAATGCTTCGGTGTACATTGCTGGTTGTATATTGCTAACGTTCTATTGCTCCTTCGCTGCGGTCTATAATCAGCGGAGAATGAGCTCTATTTATGTTCCTTTAAAATATTGAGCAATACCATCATTTATTCTTAGGATTGACAAAATACTGCTGTTTTCGGAATGCTGACAGATAGGTTTTATTAATCCGCGGCGTTTAGCCCCTCATGTTAACCCCGGAACGTCCGTCATGCAGTTTATCGCCGGGAAAAACTAAATCATCACATAAGCAGACATGGGCAGCACCAAGGATTTAAGAATTTAGGCTCGGAATTACAGGTTCGGAATTAACAGCTTCAATATCTGACTGACGTTATCGAAAGTTTGGTGGACCTGCGATGGCTTTCAGAGCAGTCGGGTGTCGCTCGAATTGGCGTCAGTTCCAAAGGCATGGCTGTCCACAGCCAATGTGGCAATTTTCGAGTGATGTGTTACATTTTGGATTATTCTCGCAAAATCCGTGAGTAAGCCAGATTTGTCAAACTCAATGGCAAATTGGCGAATTGACAGCACAATGTGTCGATGCTGCAGTACTCTTCCCCTTTGGGAAGCTGACTCAACAACTAAGCGGGCAAGGCGACCGCTGTCGCCTTGCCCGATTATGCTTGACAAATAGTACCAGGCTGCTTATGGTTGGCGCATTTCAGCCGGCCGCTTATGATGGGCCCAATGAAACAGAAAGCGACTATAAGACGAATCTGTGAGATTGGAATTGCTCGATTGGTGAGAGCTTGTCTTGATTGTCGTTGCTAGCTCACTGTATCTTGTTGACTGCCAAATGATTCTTTGGATATCCGCCTTGCATATTCCCGCAACTCTCAAAATTCTCAGAGAGCATAATCATCAAGGCTGAAATGGCCGACCTGGCCACGTTGTACAGCCTGTTTCCAAGGCTCGATCAAAGTCTCATCCAGCTCATACATTCTGAGTATCCTGAGGACCAATGCCTGCAAATGCTGAAGGATATGAATAGCCATGCGGAATATCTACCGGTGGAAAGTTCATTTTCAGACAATTCTCTCACTGGTCTGACTGACGTCTCGGCACCTAATGATACACAGGACGACTTGCTGGAGTCATATGCTTCCGTTGTGGAAGATTTGTCGCCCGACCAGCTGGATCAACTGAGAATTCTTCGACAGATGTTCCCGGAAATAACACCTGCTGGTCTCAAACTACGGCTGATCAACACGGAGTGGAACACAGAGCGCGCAATTGACGAGCTGTTGAACAAGGATGCTATTGCTTCGTTATCTGAGACCGGCTTTGAGCAATTTGGATTATCAAAAAAGGAAAAGAAGCGCCAAAAACAGGTTCACCGAATCGCAAAGAAGAATCTCGAGACAGAGCAATCTGAAAACGAACTGTACGTGACACTGTTGATGGACATGATGGATGGGCTTGCTGAAAAGGTCGACTGCGAAGAGCTGTGGGAACGATCAGGAAAGTCAGTAGTCCGAGCACTGGAGCTGGCGAAGCTGGATCCGAAGAGATATCCTGTAATTGATATACCTCACATGGGCACTCAATCCTATGCGGAGGTACTGACACATGCAGTCGCAGAATCGAAAGAAGAGATTTGCATGTCAGACGACAACGCCAAACCAAAGTCTGCATCGCCCAACGAATTGAATTTAGTTATCAAGGATTCAACTCCAAATAAAAGAGCAGAGGGTATGGAGCGAATCAGGAAACTACATGATCTTGTTTGCTTGTGGGAAACCGCTGAGAAATCCTCAAGGGCTAGAATTGGCGACTTGAGCAAAACCATGACAAATCTACATCACCGCGAAGCCGCTCGTACATACGGTGGCAAGAAACATGAGGCGCTGAATGATCTATATGACGAGATTGTAAATTATCAAACAACAGGATTCCGCATTGATCTGCATAATGTTCCCACAGCCAACGCAATAAGAGGCGTCGAAAATTTGTTGAGCAAATGGCGACAACTAGACCCTTGCGATAGGGTACCAGTAGAGATCATTACAGGACAAGGTAAGCACTCTGCCGGTCATATTCCTAAAACTAAGATTCAAGTTAAGCGGTTATTAAGTTCTGGCCTCTGGAGATATGATGAGTTGGCCGGGAGTTTCATCGTAAGGAGCATGTACTAGTCGTGACAGAGTAGTGCGAAGGAGAGTGAAGCTGTTTGTGCTAGGCGCTCAAAGTGGGCTGCCGAGATCTTTGTAACATGGTGTTGTTCAGAGATTTGTACGGTGATGGTGACCTCGAACACGGTACACAGCATTCTGACCGGGAAACACATTTTGATATATTATCACCTTTATTCAAGAAGACAATCAACTTATTTATTGATCACATAGATTGTAGAATGTGCAATTAAGACTTTTTAATTATCTGTGGGAAAGCGATGCAAATTTATGGCCAGCAAGGACGAATTATTTAGCCGCTACGATGGTAATGGCGAGGGAGAATTAGTCCCTGTGTCTACAGGCCAACATGAGAACGCTTTTGAGGATGGTTTTGTGATGCTCCTAACTACATTGCGCTTTCACTTGATTTCCTCACACTCTGCCCTACTATTAAGCATCGATTTTTTAACCTCGCTCCACTTTTCTGCTATGGACTTTTCTCATTGAGATTTTTAAAAGACAATCATTGCAAGTATAGTGCTAGCAAGCGGCGTATTAATTGCTGAGTGAATTCGAGAATAAAGCATGGGCAAATATTTCATTTTAGTTCACTGGCCAACCGATCTTTTCTTACCATTCTTATAACAAGACAGCCTTATTGCGTGACAATGAACATTTGTATTGTGGGCGATCTTGTAAAGGATGCCATAGTAATAAAGAAACATGCGAATAAACCTTTACACACTACAGAGTACTAGAATGATTTGATGTCTCTAGGGACCAAAAAATTCGATAATCTGCAATACGCGAAACAATTAGTAAGCGTTGGCATATCGTCCGTGGTACATGCCTTTGAGTGCGCCTTGCACTGCTAGTCTGTCAGCCTCTTCGTTTCCCGGATCACCTGAATGGCCACTTACATGTTCGAATATCACGTTCATGTTCCGAACCATTCCACGCACTCTCTTGATAAGATCTTGGTTGGAAACAGGCCGACCACTTGAGTTTATGTAGCCATTCCTCTCCCATGTGTCTCCCCATGAAGCTGCAGCCATGATGGCATAATTCGAGTCAGTTCTAATGATCAATGGTTCCCACGAAAAGCGATGGTTCTCAAGGGCAACGGCCACAGCCATCAGCTCGGCTCGTTGATTTGTTTGAACCGCTCCTAATAACGGCTCAGAAACATTTCTGCTATCTCCGGGCCCGTAATATAGACCGTAGCCACCTTGAGCTGCATGGTGGCCATTGGATCGACAAGCTCCGTCAGCGTATACAATTGTTATAGAAGCCATTAGGTGCGTCAGTACTAAGAGAAGCGACCACAATTTATAGTCTCCGGTATAAAATGAGGTTGCACCATTTTATGCAAACTAATTATTTAGCCATAAACTGACATGCATGCGAATTGAGGTTATTTCTTGTGGAAGAGCAGTTGCAGACGGATGCCTACTTGTTGAAGATACAATTGTGAAAACATTTGTAATCTCTTAAAACAATGCAGGTTGTGATAAAAGTCATATCTCATCCGCGATTTGAGTGCGGAGTTTTGAATATGATGCTCATTGCTGAGAAAAGGGCTGTTTGAATTAACAATGGGGACTGCAGGTTAGTATGCGGTCCAATTCATCTAAAATAAGTAAATGCCTATCTTATATTTGCCTTGTTGTTGTTATCTCTAATTTGAGGAAAATTGTTTGTTTTGAGGCACGCCGGCTGGTTTGCGGTATGCCAGCTGATTTGATGCATGCTGGTTGATAGGAGGCATATCAACTGATTTGAATTCTAAATCTAAATCACATTAAGCCTGTCGCGATCGATTCTGCAAACATTTGCCAGGTCTGCTGAATTGACAAATAACTCTCGTAATTGCGGATCGTAATTGCGGATGATAATAACCAACAGAAAATGCATGGTGTATTTCATAAGTTTTGTTTTCATATTATTGCCAAAATATGTGCCGGTCGTTATATCTAACGCATTGCATCTCATATTTCTTTCCCGCTATTGCAGCGTCTTCCAAAAACGCTTAGTGGACGAAGCGGCAAGGAAGAACTAAAATAAAGATATATGAAAAGCTAAGCTTCTTCCATCAGCTAAACGCAATAGCCTGCATTTTGTCACCAGTCATTTGTGCGTTCGATATTTTCAGGTATGCCGATCTACAAAATGTTAAGGATGGTATGGGACCATTCATCAATTAGGTCCTGACCTTGAATTTCAACTCGCTGGTATCCACAGTCTGGTATCTTTCCTTGCCAAACCTTTTCGCAATCGCCTCTTTTCAATTCAACACCTTACTCCTTCAAATTTTGCTAGTACATAGTCCTGGATGTTGAAGATCCAATAATGCTTGTATAAGATCAGAATTATTGAGTGGTCCTTATTTATAAAAACTACAGTACTTGAATGATTCACTAAATCTGAAAACGATACAGTGCCTTGTTCAATTTCTATTGGATCATGGTACCTTGGGTTTGTCTACGATCCATGGCAATTATCTTGTGATATTGCGTCTTAGTGACTGAGCGCAGAGGCTTCCCATTTGTGATAGGTCATTAGCATGCTTTTTCCAGCAATGCAGCCTTCATTGATGCAAAAAATGGTGAATGCACTGTATTCTATAGCTTACTCAACATTTGCACAATTGCTTGGTTATAGGCCACTGAGTCTACAGTGGTGCTCCATTATTGATCAAAAATGATGAAGTTTTAGTTTCTTGAACTCTACCATTACTTCAACTATCTCACTCAATCCAAACATTGCCCGAAATGCTTCGAAAGCACGACCTCAGAAGGTAGCCGAGTCTGGTCAACAAGTTTACCAGTCCAAGTGATGTGTGCGTTGGGTTTCCAAGAAGTTTTCAAAACGCTTGTCTGGCCGTTTCATTTAGCTTTGAAAAACAATCATAAAGAAATTATAAGGGATATTCTACTTTCACTCGTCCAAGGACAAAAGGTCTTGACTACGCAGCAAAAGTTATCCCAAAACAGAAATATTGTAACGGTAAATCGTGAAGTGTATCTGAAAACGCGTACCGTCAGCACTCCTTTTCTCTACAAAAAGGAGAAAGCGAAAACATGTTGCAGATAACCGTTAAACTAAAATTCATAAAGTAATAAGTCTAGAACGTTGTCTCACATTTTGGCCATGATTTACCTCGTTTTGGAGGCCCTTTTTTCGCGCGCAAATCCGACCGCGTGATGACAGAAACAGCTGTTTTTAACCTCGAGCCCATTTTCCAAAACTAACACGTAAAATAGATTTAACCATGTCATCTTCTGAAGCAAAGGCAAAGTTTGAAGCTGTTCTTGACCCAATTATCGAGGAGCTGGTCGAAGTTGTTAAATCGACCGGAATTTCTCAGAATGCCATCGATTGGTTCAAGGAAGCAATTGAATACAATGTGAAAGGGGGCAAGCTTAACCGCGGAATCTCAGTAATTGATACCTATCGCATCTTGACCGGAAAGACCGAGCTGTCCACCGAGGAGTACAAGAGGGCAGCTGTTTTAGGATGGGGAATTGAGCTTCTTCAAGCATATTTCCTTGTCGCCGACGATATCATGGATGCGTCCAAAACTCGTCGTGGTCAGCCTTGTTACTACTTGAAACCAGGCGTTGGCATGATTGCAATCAACGACTCGTTTTTGCTCTCCTCGTGCATCTACATTTTGCTTAAAAAGTACTTCAAGAAGGAGGCTTACTACGTTGACCTGATTGAGCTATTCCATGAGGTCACCTTTCAAACTGAACTGGGCCAATTGCTGGACTTGATCACTGCCCCTGAAGACGATGTTGACTTGTCCAAGTTTTCGCTTGAAAAACATTCGTTCATTGTGCGCTACAAAACTGCATACTATTCCTTCTACTTACCTGTAGCGCTCGCAATGTACATGGCTGGCAAGTCTGACGAGCGTGACTTGGAGCAGGCTAAGGCTGCCCTTGTAGATCTGGGTGAGTATTTCCAGGTTCAAGACGACTACCTGGACTGTTATGGAGACCCATCCGTTATTGGCAAGATTGGCACCGACATTCAAGATAACAAGTGTTCATGGGTTGTGAACAAGGCGCTCCAGAAAGCCTCACCTGAGCAGCGCAAGGTGCTGGATGAAAACTACGGCATCAAGTCTGACGAGACCGAGGCAAAGGTTAAGCAATTATTCAAGGAGCTCGAGATCGAGAAGGAGTACTTGGAGTATGAGGAGAAGGTTGTGGGCGACTTGAAAAAGAAAATTGAGTCCATAGATGAGTCTAGAGGCTTCAAAAAAGACGTTATTACCGTCTTTTTGAACAAGATCTACAAACGCCAGAAGTAATCTTGGAGGTTATTAGAAAATATAATAAAATTGCAGTCACCTGAGAATGGTACTTGACTATATCTGGAATGGACTAAACGATACACACAGTGTTTGAATTGATGGTGCATTGCATCTTCTCTGTATGTAGTCGTACGTGCTCACAGAGCATTCGGGGAGGCTATTGTCTCCATCAGCGTGCCAACAAATTAGCGCTAGTTGTCCATATAGCAGGTTTTGTGTGGTTCAACGTTTCTGCTTAAGCGCCTGCCGCATACGCTCATTGCCTTGCTCTGTTTTGAAGTGCATAATCTGGCCCCATTGGTATCACCATTGTAAGAGGATCGAGCGTGTGATGCATAGCAGCTGTTGGACTTGCCTATTTTAGACCATGATATTCGAGTCATCAGATGTACTAATAGCGATCTCTAGAGGGATAATAGCAGCTGTTGGACAGCTGTGCTGAAAGATGGAGCGTGGAGTTGATTGGAAATGGGTGCCAATGAATCTCTGCGAGCAGGTGCGTGCCTAGCTGACGTAGTGTGGGACAGCAGTGGCGCTGGTAGCGCAGATCAAATCGCTCCTCTGACAGACAATTCTGGCGAGGATAAAATGTGCTGGATGGTAAAATTAATTTCAGATGCAAGAGATCTGGGTCACGATGGATACTGCACCCAATGCGTGTCTGGGTGTGAGTGGTTGGCTGGGACGGCAAGCTCATTCAAGTGCAGTTGGAATCAAAATTCAACAGCATTCACACAGCCTCTGGCCAGTAAGTATCTGATATATCAGCAGCTCTCGCTGGTCTCTTGCAATCCACTCCTCTCTTCTTGCCACCTGGAGCCATCCCTGCAGACGAACAATTGCCGCTGAGTCGCGAAGGTTCATATTTATCTCTTTCTCAATTTTTTCTGATTCTTCTCGCATCTCCATCTCGTTGTCTAAATATCGCTCAACCATCTGATGCCAAATACACTTGCCCATGAGCGCTTCTCCCTTACTGACGAGCAAAACAACGGTGGATTTATATATATATCACATAAAAAGAAGAAATAAATTTCCATCAAATGAACTAGAGAAAACGATTGTGTCCGTACCCTATTCATTACCTGCATCTATCTCTGCGCAGCATTGGTGCCACCTGATTAATCCAGTATTTGAAATATAGTGGCCAAAGGAATGTTAAACAACTGGTCTGAAATAGCAAGTATTTATTACCGGGTTTCGAAAAACCATCTACATACACCAAGGGCCAGTTAGATGAGCTTCGTGGTCACTACCGGCCGTGTCTACACGCTTACCGCTTGCCCAATCGTTGACACTCAAAGGGCCCTTTTCTCTTACAATGAAAGAATTAGGCACTTTCAATCCCGTTGCTTGCTTTTTGGAATGCCCACGCCCTTGGACCAACCACCTGTTAAGTTTAAAACTGAACCCTTGTCAAATGCCTCACAGAATAAGAAAACAGCATATGCAACCTCGATTATGAAACAAGTGTGACGATGAATTAACTTTTCCCTTGCAGATGGGGAAGCGTGGCTATGTCCACTCTTGGTGGAGTTGAGGCTCACAAATGTGGTTGTGTCCCCAGTGTCTGGATGATGCACTATTCTTACGCATGCAATCAATGTAGCTGTGTTTCGGGCCCCATCGCCAGCCTTTTTCTCCCTACCAGCACCAAGCGCTATACATGACCCAAGAGAGTAATCTCCAGCCAGAGTACGGGCACGTCTTTTCGTCCTCTCACTTGGCACTTTGCGCGCCGGCTCCTGCTTTCAGGTGGCCCGAGCACTTTTTTTGTGCGCCAGCCAGCTGCCGTTGCTCACAGGAGCCACAGTCTACCGCATCGCAGACACTTCTCGTTACCAATACACATACCGAAAAGTGACTACCAAAGCTGGAACCCCGCCCATTTTGCGTACTGGTCTTGGCTGGCAGCCGCTGGCCAACAAGCCAAGTGCACCCGCGGTCGCTTGCCACAGCCACGTCTCTTTGCCTTTTGTGAGCTCTCGCTCCATCTCCGGATTTCCCTCTTTTTCATCCTTGTGGCAGATTTGTGGCTCTCCTAAAAGCGGATACCCTTGACAGGGGAACGGAAACCCTTCACGTAGCACAAAATGCGAGAGGGATTTTTGCAAAGCAGGTCATTCTGTAGTAACTCGGCGCTCGGACCGCTGGCAGCGGATCTTTGAGGATCCTTCTCCTGCAGGGATGCATCTCAAGCCGATACAACCTTTTGCCTGGTCCCTATTACCCCTGACGCGATGGACTCAAGGCTGTTCCCACAAACAATCCCCGTAGCCACTGCAAGTCGATAGCAAGCTGGCGTGTGATCTATCGTTTGAGACGGCATCCGATTAGTTTTCTTACAAGCATCGGCCTGTGCCACCGTTCTTCATGCCACCATACATCCTAAAAGATGCAACGGACTTGAGCAATTTTCTTCTCCATGACGTCTGCTGGAGCCACCGCTTCTTGCAATATCCGCATCCCACCACTTGCAGGGAACAAAGCCCAGAGAGTTTATTTCATGCATGGTCGGCATCTCAAGGCGGCACTGGTGGAACTAGTATGCCGCTGATTCTCTGAACACCGAGCATTGGATGTACTCGATTCTGCTCCTGCTTGGCAGTCACACCATGACAACAGGTTCCGACAGATCTCCAGCAGCTTGGAAAAGCTCCGGGTCTGCACCTCACTTGATGAAGTCCCTTGCAGGAGGTGTGCATAAACCGCTTGGAAGCCCGGCTCATGACCAGCGCTGGCTTTTTGACTAGCAAAATCACCCAAGTCAATTACTGACTCTACTTGTACAAATAAATTTTTACTTTTTTCCTGTCTAGCTGTTGAGACGCCGGATGTTAGTCAGACAGACAGAGTTTCACAAACAGGCAGTGGCTCTGCAGTGGTGCGTGTTTTAAACCAGGTTGCGCGTCTCAAAATCTGCTAAAGTGAGTTATCATGCCTCTTGGACTACTGACCAGAACCTTGCTGTGGCCAGACTGACTGCGCAGTGAAACCTTCAGTTTTTAGATTAAACGTCAGAGTAAACTACTGTTTGCACAATCAGCCAGTGCCGCCAGAATACATAGTTTGAATGTTTGAGCCTAACTATACTAACTATACCACACTATTGAATTACAGGCTTCTCCGATTTGAATAGAATCGCACAAAGTATTTGGAGGATATTCTGCCTGTAGAATCGCAGTGATGCTAACCAGTAGCGCTTTTAGTGGTTGTTTTGCTGGCTTGCACAACACCTACTTGCTCTCGCAGCTGTCCACTATCATGGGAACCATTGAAAAGACCAAAGGCTTCGTTGAGTAGCATCGTGTAGCGCTTAAGAATTACACGGATGCGCATAGTGCCTATCGTGTCACAGTGTACTGGACATGTTCCACGTTTGCACCAGCTTCTTGTTATTGCAACTTCCTATCTGGGAATATTCAATTACAGATATGCATTTACAAACAAGTATTTGGGGTTTCGATTTTCAACAATGTCTCATTATCGTTCGAAAAGTTTCATCGCTGACAGTTATGATGCTGCTGATGCCCGTCCATACACTCGATCAACTTTGTCATCGGCTGCAAAACAAAACCATAGAGATATCGAAGTATATCGTGACTTTTTTGATCCCTCTGTCAATAAAAAGTTCACAAGGTTTAGTGCAGATGAACTTACTAATAAAAAGGTACTTTCATGTAGAGAGTCGATAAACTATTGTCGTGTGAGATTCCAAAGCGGCCCGTCAGCAGAGTCTGCTGACGCATACTTGAGTGCTGCAATGAGACTGTTTGTCCTTCAATTGAACGTTGAGCTAATTTCTTATAGGGACCTAGTCAAGAGTCAAGGATCTGATAATGCAAAGCTTGCCAAATGGCAAAAATCTACACTGCAAAAGTATCAAAACAAGGTGAAAGCACTAGAGGCGTCTCTTCAAAAAAGTCTCTTGAAGTCACCGCGGTCGAAGTTTTGTCCACATTGCACTCCAGACAAGCGCCATGCAAAATCTGACTGCAATGAACTTGACAACCTCAACAAGAAGACAAAAGTAGGAGAAAGCATCGTGAGAAATTTGCCAAAATTCACAGCCCTCTCGACAAACAGCACACAGTCTGATTTGTCCTCAAAGGTCAGTATCGGAAAGTATCAAACATACCAATCCGAGGATATGCTGATAAAATTCAGTGGTGTCTTTGAGAAACTGCAAAGGCTGGTAATAGCAAGAGCATCGAGATCTATTGAGTTGACACGTTCATTTTGCCTCTCAAGAAGCAAACCTGGTTACCATCTATCCTCTCGGCCGCACAATCAGACATTGTTCTCAGAGCGTGCATCGCAACGCCCTTCTCACGCAGCCGCCATTAGAAAGCTTAATGTAGTTCGACCATGCAATTGTCAACGCTTTCTAGCTAGAAATGAAGTTACCGCATTCAACTTTAGCATTCTCAAGAAATACTGCTCTGTTAAGGAACTATCCTCTCAACCGCGGTTTGAAATAAGCGTCTCTTCTGAAGCAAGTGGTAAGGACTCAACAGAGAGATACCCTTACAGCGGTCAGGGAAGTAGCAAAATCAAAAATCAGCAGAAGGATAAGAAACAATGGGGAAATTCACATCGAAATGTGATTTATCAGTGCCCTTTCGATCATGATACTGTGGCTGCAGAAATAGATTTGGAAGAATTCAACATACTCTACCAAAAAGTTGTAATCCCTCGATGGTTAGAAAAAGCATAGCAAGAATAATGTTGTATTACAATTGAGAACCCTAGTGGTTCATCCGTGTTACAAGTCGCCTTTTCTTTTATTTAGCAATTTTTTACAGACTACCATGACATTTAGAAGAAAGGTACTCATTTCTCCGACAATTATCATCGTAAGTACTCTGAATAAACCAACAATCCACTCTTCGTCCACTGGCCCTGTCGTGGAGCATAGCCGCACAACTGCAATCGGCGTACTTGTTGACAACTAGATAATTGAAACGTTTATTTCTAAAAATGAATTTGCCTGTTAAATTTGTTGCTCTGATAGGGGCCGAGAATTCTCTCCTATTCCTTCAAGCATACGATGGCTCGGATGAGAAGTCGCTGAGGTACCACTTTCTGGCCAACATGGCCCTTGACTACGTTGCTTCGCAACTTGCATATTCAGAGAGAGCAAAGGACTACGCTCTTCTTTTAGTGCACGATGGCATTGCAGTGTTTGGATCATTGTCGAATACAAATATAAAGATTATTGTTGGCACAGAGGCACACGATTACTCTAGATACCCCATGCGAGCAATCATGCATTCAATTCAACTGGCTTACATTTCCTATGTATGCAATGCCTTTTACGACCCTCGCAGTACAAACAGTATGATTACGAGCAAAAAATTCAAAAAATCTATTGTCTCGTCGCTAGAGAAGCTAGCTGGTAGGGATGCCAGTTCTGCTGCTACCCAGGAGGTTGCTGCGTAAAATAATCTTTGATTCCTATTTATTGTAAAATCACTAGACCGCCATGCAAATATAAATAAATAATATGGACGACATTATGCTTAGCTCGTTGTTTCCTGCAAACTCTTGTCTTGCACGGTGTCATGGCTACCGCCATTGATGACAAGACAATTACATCCGCATCCACTGGGGCATTCCTTCATGCAATCTCTATCGAACCATTGCTCAGCACAATGGTAATGAAACAAGTGACTGCAGGTAAAGCAATGCATGAACCTGGTAATGACCTTAAGCTGACAGTACGTACACGTTTTGGAAGTAGGACCTTTTGCCGTGACTATCTCAGCCTTGTACGACTTGTCCACGCCATAGCCTTCTCCAAAATTAAATTTCAGCACCTCCAAGCTACGAATTTCGAGACCCCAAGAATACAAAATGTTGGCATACTGCTCACGATAGTGAATGCATTTGGCTTCTAGTTCAGGGCCAAGGTAGCCCACTTCTTCGCACCCAGCAGAAGTGCTCGATAATGGAATATCGACATTCAATGCATTCTTGTTAGTAATTTGTAGAGTGACTCTTGGAACTGGCCTGAAATCCAGCATATCATGCCGCCTCTCACCATTTTCACCATTTGCAAATCTACCTGAGTGTGCATTAGGGTGGTCCTGGTAAAGCGATAAAGGTGGTGAGCCATCAATACTCCCTTTCCGCAAAGTATTGACAAAATTTGCCACCGCTTTTCTAGCTCCATGAAACCTTTCTGGTGAATTGGAAGATGGCGACATGCCTGTACTGGCCGACAGACCATCAATTATGTTTTCTTCAAAAAAACTTGACCTACCTGTTTCTCGTTGCAAGGTACTAGGACTGGCAAAATTTTGAGCGAACTTGCTATTGCTTCGACTAAAGTGCGGCCGTGGAAGATCTATGTGTTTTGGAGGAGACACAACAGCGGTAACAGGGTTCACAGCAGAGTTATGATCTAAACCAAGTGAGGGTTGAGTAATTCCAAGAACGCGTGACTTTTTTGCAAACTCGTTTCTCCCGCTAAGTACGCAAGACATGATAGCAAGCATTTGTGTGTTCTTTTGAGCTTCAAAATATTTGAAAATTTCATTGATGAACCACTGGTTTCCAAAAGGATGACTTAACCAAGCAGGAGATTCCAATATAAGGCTCAAAAAACTCCAACATGCTGCAACATCTTCAGCTCCCGATTTGACAGCAACTTCGGCATTGTGCTGACATAGTTCCAGTGGCGGAAGCTTTGTGATTCTGTATTCCATTGCTAGTCCACGCTTCGATGGAATCAGATAACTGTAATCAAGTATCTTAACAACATTTTTGGTCTGCTCAACATGAGTGAACGTAGGAGAGTCATGGTTACTTTGGCGAAAATTCATCACTCTCATCTTACCCTTTGACCACTTTTGTTCCGGCTCATATTCATCGCTATCTGACTCAGAATCACTGCTTTCGTAAATATAGGCAGCATCACCACCATTTTCAGAGGCAACTTGTATCGTGGTATCAAACAATCTTTCAGGAGCCCCAAAGCGACCAGCAGTTCCTCTGGTTTTCTTCTGAGCAAAAAAGCAAACCAATTCTCCTCGTCTGGTCCACATGGCACCACAGCCCTTTGGTAATGGGACAGAATCAGAAGGTTTGTAAGATGCAACATCGTCGTAATCCTCGTCACTTTCACTAGCAAACACATCATCGAGAGTAGCTTCAAATAACTCATTCTCATCGTCTTCGTCAATTGACGTGTGCAAATCGTCGTTAATGTAGCCGTCAGAAGCATCCAGTTCATCTGCAAAGTATGAATCAAGAGAAAACTCTTTTCCTTGTAAATACAGCAAACATGGCTCTAAAGAATATTTACAACTTCCAGCCAAGGTAGTGGCGATGGAGTTGATTTCCTGCACAACTGCTGCGTACTGACCTGCGGCAAACTTATCATCGTCCCCAATGAATATTTGAGGAGGTGAAACAGGATAGTTTACTGGAAACTTAAAATTCACATGAAAGTATATCGGCTCTTTGTCATTACCCCATGGCCCACTGATAGCAACCGCACAATTGCCAGTACTCACATTTATGCTCTCAAATTGAACTTCAGCAAACTTTGTACCTACGATTGTAATCTCCTCAGCAAGATTGGTAGGAGAGCGATTACCATTAGCCGTAATATCATGATTACCTACCGCGTTGTTGCTTTCAGAAGCGTTATCGCCTGAATATGAATCAAAGGTGATGGGTGCAACGACCGAAGTGCCAATTCGTACACCTGAAATCCACTTAAGTTTCTTTTGGTTTCCAGCTTTTTTGCGATTGATACCGCGCACATTTGCTCCAGTCATGTGTGTATCATTGTTGCCACTAGACCCGGTTTTAATGCGATGACGATAATATGTGGGAGAAGATGTATGCACGTTGTGCTCTCCATTAGCAGGAGAAACAAAATTGGAACTTGATGAGCTTGACCGGTTGCTTTTACCATTTTGCGGTTCGTTGTAAAATGTAGTGTACCGAAAGTTGGAAGTTGGTGTTTTTGTGCGCGTGCCGCCTACAAGGTCGGTAACATCGTTGCCAACAGCTGTAATGCGTAAATCGTTATCCTTTCCCCATGTCAAAAGCTGGTATTCACGCACGCAACTGTCAGTAGCCGATGTTCGTGCTCTCCATAGAAATTCTTTGAGTGGCTTTGTATGACCAGAAAAATTATGCACCGGGGTAAAGGTGAAGTTAGAATCGCCATTTTTTTCAATATTGGTAAGAGTGACACAGTTATTATTACCTCTCACAGGCATTATCGCACAACCGTGGCCGAATGGAGTATGTCTTGCTCTCCAAACCGGAAAGCCAGCATGAAATGTTGCGGGCTCTTGTTCCACACCTTTGTTCAAGTCCCATAGCTTGACAGTACCATCATTGGAGCATGAAATTAGCTCTGTGGTAGTTGTTCTACTGAAGTCCAGGCCATTGACCTTTCCTTTGTGATCTTCGAGGGAAAACAGAGGGATGGAGCCTTTCCGGATATCCCATACATGAATTGTTCGATCGTGCGAAGAAGCCAGTTTGTAAGACGTTGTGAAATCCCACTTGACCTGCGAGGCAGCTGCTCGCCAATCAGCAAACTTGTGAGACGGTCGTTTCGGCGCTCTCATATCCCAGCAAAAGACTTTCGTGTCAACCGAACATGTTGCTACCATCTCAGGATCTATGTTATGAAAGTTAATATCAGTGATAGCACGCTGGTGGTCGTGCAAAACATGCTCAATTGCCTTTGACGAGGGCAGTGCCAGATTCCAAACTAAAGCCTTTTGGTTTGATGTAGATATAACCCAGGCAGGTTTTGATGGATGCGGGGACCATTGAACGTCTGCAACTTCCCAGCTGGTGAGATGGTGCAGCTCTCGAGGAGGTGAAAACAAGTCTTCTAAATCCAAAACAAAAAGACCATATCTCGAAGCATATACTACGTCACGGCCATTCGGCGCAATTGACATGGCTCCTACATGTTCGTCATATATGCTAAGAGAGATGTCCTGCTTAAAAGTCAGTGATTGATCAATAGAATCAATCATAGTTTCCCACAATAAGCTAGCAAGTCGAGGACTTGTCTTTGGATGCGTCTGACCTTATGCTTGCCTGGAGATGCTAGATTAGAGTGGAGAGGCGGGATCGATACAACTCTTATCTAGCATAATTGAACCCAACTTTCAACCAAAGGTAATGAAAATAACGAGCGTTAGAAATAGTGTGGTGACTATATGTGACTGATAGCTAGTTCTTCATAGCTCTTAAATGAAATTACACATCACAAATTTAGGTACTGAATGCTTAATACTAACTCTTGCCACATATTGCGCCAATTATGGTGCACGTGCTCCCATCACGTGAACTCGAACAAAGTTGTACATGAATATATACGACCTGAGGCGGGTGAACATTGGCAGAGCATTATAGACGATAATATTAATCAAACCTCATGGGATTTTTAAATAAATAAATAGTTATTGCTAATAGTGACTATGAGAAAATATCAGTATCCGCACCATTTTCGTCGTCATCAGCCATGAAACAGCGAAAGGTGAAAAGATTCTTGGCCTTTGCACTTCGAGCAGCTTCACGCACTTGCTGTTCTGGATGATTGGATAACGCTGATCTTTCAGTTGAATTTTGCTTGACCGTGTCCCAAATATTATCAAAAATCGCAGCCGGATTGCCATCTCTCTGAGCATACTTTGCCAAAACTGTCTGCATAAAGTAGACATCCAACAGAACCTGAAGAGCACCACTTTTGCTGAACCTCTCAGTCTCACGCAAATTAGACAACATATTTTTAGCAATGTGCACGTACAGAGTGGATATAACACTTTCCAGAAGCGATCGAGACGTTGGCGCAACAGTCGCATGCAGCTCAACCAGTAGATGCAACACTTGGTAAACGTAGTTAGATACCTCCACGGGCTCAAAACTAATTGTCCATTTTCCGCTGCCAATACCGGTACGAATGATTTCAGACAGCATTGCTTTTTTGTTTCTTAAGAATTTCTCAAGAAGATACTCCCTGACAGACTTGGTCTTCTCCCGTAATTTGAGAGCCATTTCCTTTGTAGAACTACCCACAGTTCTCTCAAAGTACTTATTCAAAGACGGAAATACATTGTTTTGTAGCTCATCAATGTTAGACAGTGTCAAAAGTAACTTCTCGTCATGCGTCCATTCTTCGGGAGTTAAATCATCTCTAGTAGTAACACTCGATATAGATCCTTTTGTGCTTTGAGTGGTTTCATCTCTGACGGCATCACGTATGCCATTTACAATTATGAAGTCAGACTCAATTAGCTGTTGTAGCACTGTGCGCTGATAGCGTGTAGAAGCTTGACCTAGAGCCTTGCTCAAAATGCTATCGTTACCAGTGGGCGCAATCATCTCAACAATACCCGCCAAGGTTCCTTTTTGAAACTTTGCAATGAGGGTACAAATTTTGGTGTAGCAAGTTCGAGAGTTTCCAGTGGAAGAGCCATCCACAATTGTCCAATCTTCCAGCAAGTAAAGCTCTTTAGCATCTCGCAGCCAAGATGTGCAAATACTATTGACCATAGCTTCTCTAGTGTTGGAAAGGATGGGAAAGAGCTTTTCGGTAGCATTTGAATAAATACGAACTCGATCCCACCGATCAAAAGATTCTGTGAGCGTTATCAAAAACTCAGTCAAGTACTTTACTGACGAAAGAGAGTTAGCTTGGCTGCTCAATGGGAAATCCTGACTGAAAAAGCTTGATGCGCAATCAATGAATTTATCCATCATAACTCGACCACGTTCATTAATCTCTTCCACCTGGCTTTGAGAAAAAGACAAATGTGTTTTAGATTCATGGTTGAAGCCCGTAGGCAATCCCCTCTGGGGAATTTCTTGCAAAAATTCTCTGCAACAGTCCCAAAATTTACAGGCTTTTATGGTGAGTTTTGAATACTCATCAATAACTTCTCGTACATGCATCCACATCTCAATTACCTCCACAGCATCGCACGCAGCCATCTGGTTGTCAACCAAGCCACCATTTGCCGCAGGGTTGCTTAGCTCGAGAGCGGATAATCGCTGCACGTTGCGTTTTGTGGTCACTACATTCGTACCAGCCCCATTGGCGCCAGATAAAGCGTTATCTTGATATAGCGCAAACTGTGACAGAGGATACAGGAATCGATCCATCACCGGTGGTGGCACTCTGCTGAGACCGCCGCAAATCATTCTGAGCCGTATCTTGAGTCTGTCAAACATATCGTCGACCTTATGAGTATAAGATATGAACTGAGAATCAATCCACTTCAAAATTGGGTTATCTTCAGAGCCAATCTCAAGAATTTTGGAGATAACTCTCAGATAATCACTGTCAGCATCAGTGGTGTCTAACTGCAGCCAAAGGCCTTTCCTATAATCGTCCGTAAGTGCTTGCACTTGAGCCCATATACGCTGATAAATTGGGTTTGACATGTTGTCCTGGTTAGCAAAATCGCCGCAGGTGCACCTTGCAGCACGGTAGTCGCGCACGATTGCCGCATGGTTATTGGCCAAAATGTGGGTTCTCAAACGCACTGGCAATGCAAAAAGCTCTCTATGTGACTCGATGAAATTAACGGTAGATGCAATGCTCTTTTGTTTGGTCAAGTTTTCATTGATTGGCTTCATTATGAGTGCCAGTTTCGCCTGCATATCGTCGACAATGGCACGGAGCTGCGTGGCTCCATTACCCGCAGCACCAGACCCGTTTTCGCTGTCGATTTCGGAGGCAGAACCGCCAGATCCCGACGGTTTCAAAGCCTCTAGCACGCTGTCAAGCAGGGACTTGCAGGTTACATATCGCGAATAGTCGCCTTCGACAAGGTTTTTCAGGGATCCTGACATCTGCACAATGTGTTTCTGCAAATACGCCCTAGCGGCAACAAGATTATCGTACGTGGCGTCTTGGTGCACAACCTGTAAAAACAGCTGAGGGTCAAATGTCCGTGACGATGTCATGAATCGCGCACGGAGTTCATTATTTTGTTCAAACGGAACGTTGCGATATTTAAGAATAGCACAAATAGAAGAATGAGACCCCATCGGGTCCTTTTCATCCAATTGATCACCAATCAAACCTCCAGGAATAGCGGCTGTGCTGGAAATTGTGCGCAACAACGCGTAACGCGACTCTCCCGCCTTCTCATTGTCATCATCGTCAACCCACTCCTCAGCCTCGGGACCAGTGAGATTGTAAGTCTCCGCAATTTTGGCATCAAGGTCATTCATTGCCGTTCCTTTGTGTGACAGTTTGTGCAACGATGGCCCGAAACGTTGACGGAACACCGCCCGGCACAGCCGCATTATAGCGAAGGCATTTCCATATTGAGCAGTTGTAAGAGTGTTTGTAAGAGTGCAGAGAAGAACGAGAATCTGCTCGCAAAATTGCGAAACTGTAAAATATGGAGATATGATTTCCCGCCGGCGTCTCTGAATTTTGCTCAATATTCCCTGGTGAATCGCTGGTTTCTACTTTGATAATGGCGCGCTTTACACTTTAATAAATAAGTTGGTTACATATCTCGATAGCCCTGGCAGGATCAATTCCTTCCTCCTCTTCCTCTGCCTCGTCCCCTGTGATCTCCCCGTCCGGCGCCGGACCAGGACGGAGCGTTGTTTGTTAGGCGCACTTTCTCAAGCGTGCTTGGGCGAAACATTGGCGCATTTTTCAACATGTCTGGCAGCACAAAAAGTCGCACGTATGAACCTCGCAAGTAGACTTGCTGCAAATGCACAACCTGGCCATTTCGCTTGGTGCAAGAAACGTCGCTTAGTTGCACATTCATGTTATCTTCAGCTGGGTTAGATTTTGTCAATGTCGTTTGTCGCTATACTTACACTCTAGGAGCTTTCCTCTGTAGATATCGCCCGAGGACAATTCCACAGATACAATGTGGCCCTGCGCTTCGCTAAGCAATTTTAGCGGTAATCCTATCGTGGACATGTTTCTTATTGTATGGGTGCAAAGTTGATGTTGAGCGTTTGCTGATGGTTTTGTGATTTTTCACCATTTTAGGCGGAAGGCACCCACTCTTGAAAACTTGCCAAATATGGACTCGGCACGTTCAAAATGTTGACGAGAATACTGCACAGAAGTGCGTTCATACTCTTAAAGTTTGAACGTGCAAGTTCCTTTCCACAAGCATCTCATCGCAGAGCTCTTCTATGCCATCCTCAGGAGAGCTTCGTCGATAACCAGAAAGAGCAAATAGTCGATCACGTGATGTTGATGTAATTATTCGACTTAAACATTGTGAATTCCAATCGTTTGTCGTCTTGGTAACCTTGCCTGCGAGCCCTACAATAACTTGTGTTCTTCAGAATTGCGCGGTCAATATCCACAAAAATTTGCATCATGGGTATTTTCTCGGCTGACAAAGTGCATTTGCAATTCACAGTTTCATCCATTGTGTCGCTTGTGGTTGAAAATAACATTCTTTGCTTCGCATTGAGAACTGGCAGAATCATCCGAATTGACCTAGACAACCCTCAATCCGTAGATGACATAGATCTGCCCAAAAAGACGTCCGAAATTGGCCAGATATCGGCCATATTCCTGGACCCCTCCGGTTCATATCTTCTCATTACAACTGCTCTTGGCGAGAACTATTGCCTGAAATACCAATCAACTAGAGTTAAGCATTTATCCAAACTGAAGGGTCTAAAAATTACATCTGTGGCATGGTCTCCAATTGAGCATTCACGGTCATCTGGTGAAATTCTTCTTGGAACAGAAGACGGAAACCTGTATGAAACTCTCATCGAGCCATCGGATGAGTATTTCAAAAAGGAGGATCGCTACTTGAAGCAGGTCTGGTCCTTAGAGGGTGAATCAATCTCCTCAATTAGAGCATTTGCTAGTCATTTGCCTTCCCCGTCAGACAAACCAGTTGCATCACTGTATTCGAAGGAGTCCGGCTCAAGCGGGGTGCCCGTACGCAGGTCTGTGATACTAACGTCCTCAGGGGGCAAAATGTGGATATGGAATGGAACTGTTTCTTCCAATCACGTTACTGGATCTTCGCCGCTTTACCCAAACTTTTTTGACAAGGAGGCAATGGTGGAAGAATATGGTCAAGCACCGCTTGCTGTCGGTCCGCAGTCATTTTCGGTCTCGCCTTCCGGTACCCACTATGGGTGGCTCAATAAGTTGGGTATTTTGCATGGTGGAGTCTACAACGAAGATACAAAGCTACTTCTGGATCCTTCAAAGATTATAAAGAACGCACGTATTTCTCTGTATGAACAATTTTTGGCAAGCTCAAATGGTAGCGATGCTCAGGAGATACAATGTTTGTTAATGAGTGAATATCACATCATTATGATTCAGAGTCCGAGAACAATCCTTGCCATATCTCGTCTCAATAACGAGGTAATGTTCAAAAAATACATTACCGAAGATACAACAGAGAAGCTGATTGGACTGTGTGCTGATGAGAAGTCGCACACCTACTGGGCATTTTCCGAGTCCAATATCTACGAAATTGTGGTTGACAATGAGGAATCTGGTGCCTGGAAACAGCTGCTGGACATTGGATCCTATGATGAGGCTCTCAAAGTTGCATCCACCGAAGCGGCAGTGGATGCCGTCTGTACCGCTTATGGAAAGAGCTTGATTCTGAACAAGGAATACGAACTAGCGGCAGAAATCTTGGCGAAATCGTCAACACCACTTGAGTCTGCTTCACTTCAATTTATCAATGCGCAACAACGTCATGCTCTTTTAAAATATCTCATTGCGCGTCTTCCTAGATATAGAAAAGGAAGCATTCAACGATCAATGGTGGGGCTTTGGACCACTGAGCTTTTTATGGAATTGTTAGATGAGGAGGAAGAGAAGAAAACTGTGGAGCATGACTTTGATACCGATCCTAAAGCATCTAAATCCAGCACTGATATCACTGGCGCTAATGGGCACATTAGTGACACAAATACATCAACCTTACAAAACACCCAACTGGAACATCAATTTCGTAAATTTATCTCTGCCAACTTTAACGACCTGGACACTGCTACCGTGTTTGAAATAATCTCATCTCATGGAAGGCAGAGTGAGTTGCTATATTTTGCAGAAACAATCGGTGACTTTGATTATGTGATTAGTTACTGGATGAGGATAGAGAAGTGGAGCGAAGCACTGAAGGTGTTACTAGTGCAAAACGATGCGCAGCTTGCTTACAAATACGCTACGAGCTTGCTTGTCAATTCTCCCCGAGAAACTGTTGATGTCTGGATGAGACTCTCTGACTTGGATCCCTCTAAGCTCATTCCTTCTATAATGACGTTTATTATGAGCTTTAGAAATGCTTCCACTGAAAACTCCAATCCAGCTCTCAGATATTTGAATTATGTGATTAAGAATGGATCTAAAGATTCTGGTGTGCATAACACAGTCGTTGCTTTGTACGCCACTTCTAACAGCGAGAGTGAGGATGCTTTATTAAAATTTTTGGAAAGCCAGGGGTCTTCTCCTTATTTTGATTTTGACTTTGCTCTTAGAGTGTGTCTGCAATACAAGCGTGTTCGCTGCGCCGTTCATGCCTATTCGATGATGGGCCTTCTTGAGGAAGCTGTACAGCTGTCTCTTGAATACGACAAGATAGACCTCGCAGAAGAAATTGCAGATGCTGCAGATGATACTCTTCTCCGAAAGAAGTTGTGGCTAAGTATTGCTAAATTGGATATCACTAAAAAGGCAAACAATGGAGGCTCTGAAAAGGGCATTGTGGAGTCAGCCGTCTCATTTCTCAGCAAGTGTGATTTATTGAAGATTGAAGATATGCTTGATTTATTTCCCAACTTCTCAGTCATTGATCTTTTCAAAGATGAAATTACCAAGTCCATGGAGAAGTGTTCACTTACTGTAGCGAGACTGAATCAAGAAATGGAAGACTCACTAGCAACATCCAACAATATCAAACAAGAAATGAAACTGTTTGATCATCGCTACACCATCATTGAGCCAGGTGAGGGGTGCTCTATATGTGGATATCCGCTTGTCTCTAGAAAGTTTGTTGCGTTTCCGTGTCAACATTCCTTTCACAGTGACTGCCTGGTGCTGTATCTCAAAGAAAATGGTGACTATGATACAAAAAAGAAAATTTCAGAGCTGCAGAATAGACCTGGAAAAATCACAGTGGAGCTTGAAAAAGTCATTACAAA
This sequence comes from Limtongella incommunis, assembly GCA_003706695.3. Lineage (NCBI taxonomy): Eukaryota > Fungi > Ascomycota > Dipodascomycetes > Dipodascales > Trichomonascaceae > Limtongella > Limtongella incommunis. The sequence continues at coordinate 32,850 of PPME03000034.1, forward strand.
AAACTGCATATTGTGTGGTGATGATAGGATTGACATGATTGACAAGCCCTTCCAAAGCGACTCAGCAATGTGGGATTTCTAATAACCTGTTTTGCGCATGTTATATATAATGTATTTATATATTTATTAAATTAGTTCCTTGAATTCAATTCAGGCTATCGTCGCTTTCGTCGTCAACGTCATTTGCATGCCATGCTTCCGTTTTTAATCGCTGAATTTCACATTTCTCACAGCTTAGCACACCATCTGCCCGTAATATAAAATCTCCTTGTAGTTGATTCAGGCAAATTTCGCATGAAAAGCATGCTTGACACCATTGCCTGTCAATGGCTTCGATGAAACGCTCTTCACCTTTGCATGCATGGGAGCACTTCCAACACTTAGCGTGCTCCTTTGTAGCATCACAGTCTAGGCAGCGCGCCAAAATTTCTGAATTTGGTTGCGGAGCTTGAATATATATGTCATCTTGTCCAAAAGGTTTGCTGCAATCGCAACAAAAGAAGTGACCTGGGTGATAGTAGCGATTTAGAGCAATAATCTGCTCTTTTTCTACTGCACTGTGACAATAATAGCAGGATGGTGAAAAAAGCTTGTGAAAATCATAGTAACAGTAAAACTTTTTTTCAGATGTTGAGAAGTAGAACTCTGAATGTTCCAAAGATGTGGAGCACTCGCAGCACTCAAAACATTTCACATGAACATTTCCGTAATCTGTACGAGCAGCGTAGTCATTTTTTATTAGTCGTTGCGAACACACTAAGCAGTATGGACGCTGATCAGGACGAATATCAGACATTTTCAAAATATCAGCTTTTTTGTCAATGTGATCGTCCACACTGCTAATGCCCACCCTTGTCATTTCACATTCCGGGTTATTCTGCTTTATTTCCAAGTTCATCATTTTCTCCTCAAGTTCATCTTCAAGACCAAATTGAGTATCATGAGTGTTCAAATCACTCTCTGGGTAGCAGGCATGCTCCTCGGGCGCAAGAGGAGGACTATGGTATGCAGGATAAGGACCTGTAGGTCTTTTAGATTTGTAGCATGCAAGCTTCGCCGATTCTTGCAAGTTAGAGTTGAACTTTTTTTGTTGGCGTCTGGCTCTGACCCTGGCAATTTGTCTTTGTTTTTTTTCCAGCAAGTCTGAGAATGATTCGACTTCTTCATCAGATGAAAACTCCAAATCACGTTCGTCGGGATTTCGGCCATATCTATCAATGCTTGAGGGATCAATTCCCATGTCCCTTTGAGCTATTTTCATCGTATAGATATAAACATCCACAAGGTTCACCGCCGGCTCACCATCTAGTCCTGAATAACAAAGAGGATGATCTTTATGCAAGGTGTACTGATGAGCAATTTGCCCTAGCAACTCCTCTGCTTTCTCATCAACACCGTAAGCCCGCATTGCTCTCCTCTCTTCCGCAATAGCTTGCTGTTGCATAGTTTTTACAAGTTTTGCATGCATATCTTCATCATGCTGTTGTCTGGTAGTTCCTCTAGAGGGGAATGTGTTAGGATCGAAGGATTTCGCAGGCATAGCTGTGTTTTCGAGAGTGGAGGAATAGACTATGATTGATAAACGGTCACTCTTATTTTGGTCAGGATATAACGATAAGTGAACTATTTCAGTTGGTGCAAATAATACAGACCATGTGACAAGTAATGCAGGCCATACCACTATACTTATAAGCTCTTATCGCAATACGGTAATTGTGGTACACTAGGCCCCAGAAGATGGCGAAGTTGCTGTATTCCAAATGAGGCAATTTGTAAACACTCAAGTATAAGTGCATTGGTTTAAGGTTTTCAGTACTCAAAACGAGTTTTAGCCCAAAGAACAATTTTTTGAAAGATTGTATAGACATTATTGCACTGATTTAATGCAGAATATGCAACTCATCTCCTGAAGTCAATACCGCATCAAGGGGCGTTTATTAGCAGCAAGAATTGCAAGCAAATGAGTATGTTCATGAAGCTGAATATTGCTAAGCTTTCAAAACTTGTAAATTCAAAAATATTGGCATACTGCTGATAAATTTTAACGGCTTAATATCTATCAACTACACTATGAAGCTATATTTTTGTCGTGCGTTGGAAAAAGTCTCGAAAGTTCACTAAAATCAGGAATTATTCCTGATTTGGCATAGTGAGGTGAAATGGTATGAATGAGACAGAATTCAATTTAGAGACTTGATAGACCGCTTGTCTCAAAAAAGACTCTGTTTTATCGACTACACTAATATAATCCAAGCAGTTTATTGCGTTTTTCCATACGGAATGATAGCCAAAATCGTGACATCTTAAATACAAAATCACTAGAAATTCATCTGGCACGCCTAAATCAAGTTTGAGTTTTCTATATCAATTATGAAGAAAATTCCGATCCAAAGCCATGCATTTGGTAGAGTTTTCTGACATGCGACACCAGTTGATAATCCTGCGTGAGTTCCAAGACTAGGGAGACGGGGCAATTTACAACGCAATTAAAATTATTGTATAAACTGGTGCAATAAAATATCACGCGGAATACATTTTAAACGATATAAGGGGCCATCATTCGACTGACTATGAACAAAAGCTTGTTAGCTACAAAAATCAAACTTTGGCCGAGCACCGTCAATAATTTTTGACACGCAAAGGAAGAAAAGTTTAACCGTAAGCTAGTTAACATCATATTCGTTTTGCAGATTACCGGAAGCCCAAAAGGTTTGCCTGTAAATTATCATTAATAAGGTTCAGCTGCTATGACAAATTCAGAAAGCGTTGTGCCTGCAGGCGTGGTTGACGAGGGCCGTTATTGTGATTAGTGTGCCAAGCACCACCGGTTGAGGTCAAGTGCAAGTCCAAAACTAAGGGTTTTGCCGAAAAAATCTACCATAACGAATGAACTTCTAACCGATCCGACATACGTTTCATCGACCCACCCATTCTCTTGTGGTCTAGTCCAGATTTTCCATACCTTGTTAGAGCGCATATTTGGCCGCCGGCTTTTAGATTTCGTCCACTTCATGGTGTTCACCTCAGGATTCAGCCACCACCCCTAGCCTTCTTAGGTCTGTATGCACACTATTATCTTGTGCAGTTCCATTATGTGTATCCTGTACACAGCCATAGCTGCAAGCAAGGGCGATGACCGCACTCTGACATGTCCCAAAACAGCAAAGAGCCCTCATAGCCACCATGAGGATCCAGGAGCCCTCATAGCCACCATGAGGATCCAGGAGGCTATGGAGGCTATGGCCCGGAGGATGCCGAGCATTCTTCACCGTAAAACTGCACGCTAGAACAATTTTTCAATAACGGCTGAAGCTTGTTTCTACTTTTTGTTGGCTGGCTGCTATCCGAGCCAACCGCCTCTGTTCTCACCAGATCTTTCAGATCTTGTTTGTCACCTTCCTATTTGAGACGTAAGACGACCCTTAAACTTTTCTCCACTATCGGCACTCTAGCACACTTTTCAGGACGCGCTTGCTTCTTGTCAACACAAACATTGATTTTTGAACTTGGTTTGAAAGGTTGCAATATTCCAAGCCTGATCTTTTAACGTGCCCAGATTTCAAGCGGTGATTGTTATCGAGATTGGAAAACATCTCGATCTGTGCACGTCTCTGCTGAGATATCCTCATTTACATTTGAGTGCAGGCATTGAGTTATAAAAGAACAGCAGTTTCTGCAGTTTCCGGATTTGCTCCGCAGTGCAAAATACAAGTTGCTTCGTGAACCATCGGCTGCCGTTTGTTTGAATAGTTGAATAATGGCACCGTTGCAGCGAGTGGACAATGGCATACTGGACGTGCGGATCCGAGGACCTCCTAATGACGATATTGTTCAGGGATATCCGGGGATTGCCGCGACGAAGCCGCGGCTCGAAGGGGTTGTGGAAATTCGCACAAAAGAGCCAACCATTCCAATAACTGCCGTGTCTGTTGCGCTGTATAGAACAGACACGATCCGCCAGCCCAACAACAAGGGCCCTTCACAGATTGCGCCAAAGAAGGAGCAAAGCTATCTGGTGACGCCAAAGATCCCCCTTTTCCGGTGCTCAGCCGGCTCGTCGTACGATGAGGTGGTTGCTTTGGATCTTCCGTTCATCATGATGCTGCCGACGAATGGCAACTTGCCTGCGTCTATCTGCATCGGCAAAGCTACCGTGGAAACCGTGTACAAGCTCTTTGTGACAGTGACATGGGGCAAACAGCATGTCCAGCACCACATTGGCTATCCTGTGCGCATACGATGCTATGACACGCTATCTACATACGGGGCCTTTAGAGTACCCGTCTGCGAGGTTGTGCAGAGCGCAGATCACCTGGTCCAACTAGACTACTCGCTTCCCGTCACGTCATTCGGCCCTCACGACATTATTTCGGTCTACCTCAGGATATGTGGCAACCCGGACTGGACGCAGCGTTCTCGCCGCATCAAACTGCAGCGTCTCACAATGCAGATTGTTGAAGTCATCACCTTCAATCATGAGGGAGACGAGCCAACAGAGAGACGCCGGCGCATTCTGAAAGTTTTCAAGGAAGTGGATGAAAAATTGCCTGACAATGGCTACAATTGTGAACTGTCAATGGAGGTGCCTACCGAGCAGCAGGTTGCAAACAACGGAGTGATTGCCAAAGAAAGGCAGGATGTTTCGCACACTGCCTGCAATGGCTTCACCACAAGTGCTGCGCTTTACAAGGTTGAGTACCTGTTGGTGCTCAAGGCAAGATTTTCACACGCCAAAGATATAGAGGTGGAACAGCCAATCACAATGTCACAGTTTGATCACGCTACATGTGTCTCTTTTATGAAGAGCATTCATGATGAAGCGACTGCTGCGTCAAAAGTCAGACAGCTGGTTGCCCCGAGGCCCAAGGTGTACCACCCAGACTCACAGTCAATGTGGCTTCTGGGCCGGCTAACCTCTGGAAGCATATTGGTGCAGTGAGTGGTGCGGTTGGTATATAGTTTGTAAATGGTATTTATTAAGTATTTATGAGTAGGGATTGTGTTACAATCACGACAGCGAGTGTCATGTTTTTCTGTATTACCGGCGAGCCACAGGCAATCTGTGACAATCGCTCGCGACTTCATCGAGTCATACAAGGTAGATGTGAGGATGAAACAGCATCATAATTAATCAGCAAAAATTGTTGACGAGGCAAAACAGTACGAGAACAATTTGTTGGACCAGCAAGTGCTCTCACCTGCGCAGCTAGACCTGAAAATGCTGTCATAGACACAGCGTTGATGGTTGTCTAGTCTGGAATATTACTATAGTTGTACATTTCGACCGACTTGGATCTGCAGAGAAGCCTTGGACAAGCTCCAGAATGCAACTGGTACAATGAAGGCAGTGAAGAAGGGCACAGCGTGACAACTTCCAATTTGTCGGAAGAATACCATCGGTGAACAAAATAGATACTGTTGCTCTTATTTCACTGTTTAATTATCCGTTATCTATTCTACGGAGTGAGTCAAGCTAAACGCCACACACTTTACAACTTCCTATTTCGGACACCTGTCGCTACAGCTGGCAAGTACATGGCAGGGCAGTTGGGCCAAGAGGTATCTGGCAGCGGCAGTCGAAGCCAGCTGGAAAGCAGTTTTTCATTTTGTCGTCGCTGCGGCCCTCCTCCCCACCGCAGCCCGCCGACCGCGCACCCTGTAGCCACCACCCATTACTTCTCCCACCCGATGGAGAACCCACCAACTTGACATTTACAACCACAATGGACACACTTGTGGATCGCTTTACGGCCAAAAATAACCTGGTGCCAGACAACCAATTGTCGCAAGCGCCAGTTACCTCTGAGTTTGCACTCCCGCCAGTCTCCAATCCTGCACAGTTTTTGAGAGCGCACACGGACGACGCCACCAACAAGGATGTAAAAATCAAGATTGCTCACGGCACAACGACGCTGGCGTTCCGTTTCCAGGGCGGCATTGTTGTTGCTGTTGACTCGCGTGCAACGGCAGGCACCTTTGTTGCATCGCAGACGGTGAAGAAGGTGATTGAAATCAACCCGTTTCTGCTCGGCACCATGGCCGGCGGAGCAGCGGACTGCCAGTTCTGGGAAACGTGGCTGGGCATGCAGTGCCGGCTGTACGAGCTGCGCAACAAGGAGCGCATCTCGGTGGCTGCCGCGTCCAAGATTCTTGCAAATCTGACGTACCAGTACAAGGGCATGGGCCTGTCGATGGGCACCATGATTTGCGGCTACACCAAGAAGGAAGGGCCGACGATTTTCTATGTAGACTCCGACGGCACGAGGCTGAAGGGCGACCTGTTTTGCGTGGGCTCGGGCCAGACCTTTGCCTACGGCGTGCTGGATGCAAACCACAAGTGGGATCTGACCGTCGAGGAGGCGCTGGCGCTGGGCAAGCGCTCCATCATGGCGGCCACGCACAGAGACGCCTTCTCGGGTGGCTCGGTGAACCTGTACCACGTCACCGAGGACGGCTGGATCTACCACGGCAACCACGACGTTGGCCCCGGCATTTGGGAGACCAAGGCGGCCGAAGGCTCCTTCAACGATATTGTTACAAAACTTGACCAGCTGCCATAATATATTAATGAATAAACGACTAGTCTATACTGAAGCGTCACTTAAATAGTCAGGTCCTTAATGTGGTGCGACTTGAGCTTGGTGACAAACTCAAAGCCAAACTTGGACAGGGAGACGCCGCGTCCAGAGTTTTTGTATCCGGTCCACGCCAGGTACGGGTCTGGATAGTCGGCCCGGTTCACAAACACGGTGCCGGCCTCAAGCTCGTCGCCAATCTTCTCGCCCGCGGCCAGGTCCGACGTCCACACCGACGCCGTCAAGCCAAAGTCCGAGTCGTTGATCTTGGCAATCGCCTCTGCGTCCGACGACACCTTGAGAATGGGAATGACCGGGCCAAACGTCTCGTCTCTGACGACAACAGCGTCGTCGTCGAGGTCCACCAGGATCTGCGGGCCCACAAACGTGGGATTGAGCGCTTCGGCAGCCGCAAAGGTGCCTTCGGGGATCAGGGCCCTGGCGCCTCTGCCCACAGCATCCGCAATCTGCGCCCTAATGTTTTTGGCAGAGTTCTCCGACACCACAGGGCCAATCTGCGTGGCCTCGTCAAACGGATCGCCCACCTTGTAGCCCTTGACAATGTCCACGGCCGCCTCAACAAAGGCGTCGTAGATGGAAGCATCGACATAGACGCGCTCAATGGCGCAGCACGACTGGCCAGAGTTGAATATAGCGCCATCCACAATGTCGTCAGCGGTGGCCCGGATGTCCGCAACGTCGCCCCTGACGTAGGCGGCATCGTTGCCGCCAAGCTCAAGAGCAACGGGGATAGTTCTGCCCGCAGCTGCCTTCTGGACAGCAAGTCCGCCGGCCACAGAGCCTGTGAAGGCCACTGCAGCAATCTCCTTGCGCTGGATAATGTGCTCAATCAGCTGATTGTCCCCCGAGTGGACGACCTGCAGCACATGCTCAGGCAGGCCGGCGGTCAAGAGCATGCTCTTGATGGACTCGGCAACAGACGGAGTCTGGGGCGACGGCTTGATGATGACAGAGTTGCCAGCCAAAATTGCCGGGACCAGGACATTGACCAACGTGAGATAGGGATAGTTCCACGGGAAAATGATAAATATGACACCTTGGGGGTCCCGGGTCAGATACTTCTTGAACTTTGGAGCTGAGGCCTCGTCCACGGGCACAGGGGCCAACGCATCGTCGGCAAACGACAACAGAGTCTTTGCTCTGAGCGCAGCGGTGCCAATTTCACCAGCAGTGTATCTGATGGGGCGGCCCATCTCCGTCGTAATGGCCTTGCCGAGCTTCTCGGCCATCACCGGCACCTCAAGCTGGAAGATGAACTTGCGAATCACCGACTTGCGGTCGTCGAGAGACACCTTTTTCCAACTTTTTTGGGCTTCAACAGCAGCTTTCAAAATGGCATCAACGTCGCCGGCCGTCGTCTCGGCCGTTTCTACAATAGGCTTGGACGTGATGGGGGAAATGGTGGTCAGGGTCATGTCTATAGGTTTTACAATGCACTATGGGCACGGGGTGGTGTTATGTTTATATAGCATCTTTCGATAATTGATAAGGTGAAAAGGGTGTCCCGAGTAACGTCTGCTGGGCTGCCAGGTTTCCGTTGAGTTTCGGCTAAATTAGGCAATTTTTGATAGAGATAGGTCTGACCTTGGTACCGTGTCAAAATCGCGAGCAGTCTGAAGAATCTTTCTTGTTAACTCTAGCTCATCCCATTTTCATCTGCAGGAATACTGCTTGTAGCGATCCGGCTCGAGCACTACGCCATGAGTGTCCAACATTCTCTGGGTTCCTCGACTAGGATGTTGCAAAGAATTTGAATGTGAACTAAACGTCTGCTATTGCTAGATATTCATGGGGTGGTTGAACTTAAGTAACTTTCATTGTCGGTAGACCTGAAATACGACTGAATCAAATTAGTATCGAATCGAGGGCCTTAGATGCACTTAAATGTCTCATTGCAATTATAAGTTAAAGCTATAGGGCAAATGAATGAAAGAGTCTGCATGAAATAATCTTTGTATAAATGCAGGTATAAACACACAGTATAAGAGTAGCTGTTGACTTCTGTTAGCATATTGCCTCATAATTTGCTTGGTTCCCTATGCTGATGTACAATGAACGTAGGATATCCTTCAATAGTTGACTGGCTATTTCCAGTCTGCCATGAACCTCCATCGACAACCAGTGCCGTGCCAGTTATATACGATGAGGCATCAGAAAACAAGAAAACGGTGCCATTCGCAATGTCCGCTGTTGTTCCCATGCGTTGCAAAGGAATGCTCGACAAAATAGCATTGTCCTGTTTACCACCAGACAGTCTGTCCATTCCCTCTGTGCCCTCAATGGGACCAGGAGCAATCACATTCGAACGAACACCGAGTGGACCCAGCTCCACAGCCACCACGCGCGAGAGAGCATCGACGCCAGCCTTTGCCGCTGAGGCGTGGGCCTGGAGATTCAGCCCATAGTAATGAAGCGTCGCAGATACAAAAAGCATCCCACCCTTGTTTTTAACCAGCTCGTCGCGGCATGCCTTGAGGGTATTGTAAGAGCCGAGCAAGTCGATATCTATCACCGTCTTGAAGCCGTTGGCCGACAGGTGATTGATGTCACTCAAGAAATTTCCCGCTGCACCAGCAATGACATAATCGATGCGTCCCAGCTGTCGCACAGTCTCGTCGACTGCCTTCTTGAGAGACTTTACATCGCGTACATCGACGCCTCCCAGTCCAATAACCTTGGATCCGCTTCTGAGCGACTGGATGTCGTTGGCAGCCTTTTCTGTCGCTTCCTGTCTACGTCCCAGGATTGCAGCGTTGGCTCCAAGCAGCACCATGGCTTCCACCTGCACTTTGCAAATGGAGCCTGCTCCGCCGGTGCAGAAGACAACTTTTCCTTTGAACAGATCCGGTCTCCACGCACTGGATGATAGCCAATTATTGCTTAATGTAGGCATTATTGTGTTGCAAACAACTCTGTCAAAGTCAGACCTTTATATGTCCAGGAGTTTGCAAAAGCGTTGGCCGAGGTTTGGCAAATGTGGGGAACCTGCCGACAGCAATTACCCGTAACTAGAGCGGAAGACACGGAGGATTTAACTGACCCCTTCGGGCCCGGGACAATTTCTGTTGCAGCTGCCAAATTCTATCCGTTCCGCTGTGTCTGCTCCGTTCAACACTGCCGAAGCGCAATCGTTGCGGCCGCGCTGAGTCTCACTCGAGCTGCAGTCGCAACAATACCACAAAAACTGGCCCAAACAGGAAGCTAGAAATGTACAAACTAAAAACCTTTGCAAACACGCAGTTCCACAAACACGCGTCGACCGTTGCTGAGTGCGCAGTAGCACCATGTGCCTGGCGGCCCGGCCCGCTGCAAGCTGGGCACTGCTGGCGCGAGCATCGCCGCTGCGGTAGAGAGTGCCAGAGAATCAGCCCAACCTACTACAGCACACCGAGCCGCTATGGACTAGTGCCAACTCTAGCAGCTATCGGGCCAAGTTCCCACTGCCATTTCTGCGCTAGCACGCACACGCTCTCGAGATCCAATCGTGGCTACCTGCTACCGTCGACACACCAGCTGTAAGTCAGTGACAGTTGCCTATTTGGGACTTATTTTGCAGCGCGGCGCGCAGCTCCAGGCCCTGCCTAGTACTGTGTTTCACCGAGTGGGAGCCCTGTCGCGACATTAGCACTGTTGCAATTGCTGTCGCAAGTCGCTGGCAAATTGGGCTCTGAATGCTACCGGCCCGCACAAGCACTGGCGCGAGCGCGCGGGCCCTCGCGCGCAAGCTTCACAGCCGTGCGAGCTCAGGTTTGGCCCGCAAAGGGAAGACGCAGCAGGAATCGGACAAGCCAGCTGTGACAATTTGAAACTACTCGACGCATCACACGACTCGTCACAAGTACAAGAAATGGCCGACTGGACAGTAGATCCTGACAATAAGCGACGCCTGCTAGCGCTGCAGAAGGTGGGTGCAAACAAAAGCTGCTTTGACTGCGGAGCAGCAAACCCCCAGTGGGCCTCGCCAAAGTACGGGATATTTATTTGCCTGGAATGCGCCGGCATTCATCGCGGTCTCGGCGTCCATGTGTCTTTTGTCCGCTCCGTCACGATGGACCAGTTCAAGCCGGACGAAATGAAGGCCATGGAGATTGGGGGCAACGAGAAGGCTGCAGCCTTTTTTGAGGCCGAGGGGCTGACACGTCAGACGGACGCGGCAGACAAGTACAACTCGACGGTGGCCGAGGACTACCGCGAGAAGCTCGCTGCAGAGATTGCAGGCACCACGTGGACGCGCAGAGAGCGCCCCAAGGTCGTTGGTCGCCAGGCCGCTGCAAAGCCCAGCAACATTGGCAGCACCGGCTTTGGGTCCGGCTCGGGCTCCGCCTCGCTGTCGGGGTCGCGCGCGGGCACCCCAATTTCGCAAAAGTCGAAAAACGAAGAGTACTTTGCCAGCCTGGGGAACAAGAACTCGTCGCGCTCCGAGCACCTGCCGCCCTCTCAGGGAGGCAAGTACGCCGGCTTTGGGTCGACCCCGGCGCCGTCCGCACAGAGCGACGGCTTCAGCGTGGAGTCCTTCCAGCAGGACCCCGTGGCTGCCCTCAGCTCGGGCTGGGGCTTTCTCTCCAAGGTGGTGACCAAACAGGTGGGCGAAGTTACCGAAAACTACATCAAACCCAACGTGCGTCAGTTTGCCGACTCTGAGTTCTCTGGCAATGCACGCAAAGCCATGATGCAGTTTGGACAAAAGATGCAAGAAACCGGCAAGATGGGCATTGAGACATTCAGCGAGTTCACCGCCGGTGAGCGGAGTCACAAGCAGGGATCCTCGTCAGCATACACCTCTCTATTTGACGGAGTTGGTGAGGAGCCTGCCGTTCCTTCTGCATTTGGCTTTGAAAAGCCAGACCACAAGTCAAAACTGGAGGGACACTCCAACGAGGACGATTGGGGGAAGTGGTGAACGTAGTTCGCTAGCTAGAAATGCATAATTAAGAAATATAAACTAATGCTTGAAGGCGAAGCTAATGAGTCAGGATCTCACAGCGTTACAGATGTGCAAAGACAGCTCTTTATTGTCACTTTTACACCCTTCCTTGCATGACCTCCCGTTTTCAACAGTGCTTCACAGCAGTGTTCGCTGCAGACGCCTGCAGCGAAAATTGCAACACGTAAACGCACATTGCCAAATCCGGAAAAATGAAGATGGAGCTGTATGGTTTGAAATTGAGCACCAGAGCAAAAAGTCAACATGTCGACGCCTGCAGGACTCGAACCTGCGCGGGAGATCCCAAAAGATTTCTAATCTTTCGCCTTAACCACTCGGCCAAAGCGCCTATTGCAAAACCTTCATATAGTTTGGCTCCTGACGTGTCAACAATGACCACCCAGGCACTCAAGCAGAATTATGTCACCTCACGATGGAAGCAAAGGCGTATCATGTAAAAACTAAACAGTGCAACTGAATATGTTAAACCGACAGCACACATTGACCCTGGCAAGTTGAGTAAATGGTAAGCACAGCAAAATCCAACGCGTACGCTTGTTGTTTGACGGCACCTCGGTGTGCCTTAGCAACAATAGAAAGAGCAGTTTGAGCATGGCTATGTGCTTCCCGAAATTTCAAGTTTCTATTCCTTTTTACAGTCATCGAGCAAACCTTAGGGCAGCTACTGCGGTCAACCGCCTTTCGCAGAGATTACAAAATTACGCAGAGGCAGAGGCCAGCTATGACTCTCAAATAGTTCACACAGAGCAACATCTTGAAAAGAAGACTGAAATGTTCACCTGGTGCAATAAACCAGTGAATAGAATCACAGCAAAATGCAACAGCAAAACTATGCGTTTTTTTTTTGGAAGCTCTCGCATGTTTAATCTTCAACAGCAATCATACATTGCATCCCCGCATTCCATACACTCCGTACCTTCATGAGGCAAAGAGCAGTAGGTAGTAAAAAACCGTCAATTCTTGCAAAAACAGAACTCGAGCCGAGACACAGAAAGAAGCAATTGCGCGAAACAAGCGCCGTTCCAAATCCGAGACTCAGTCATTTTGAAGCTATTTAGTCATCTGTCGCGCGATGAGGCCATGAGGAAATTTCACTCCCGGGTAAACCACTCTCCGCATAAATACTCGTTATTTCAGTCATTGTTTCAACAGAGAATTTTAGAAAAAGAAGCAGAATGTCATCTTCTCCAGTTATTTTACATTTGCGTAGCGAAACCAAGCCTATGGAGCATCGCTCCGCTCTGACCCCCGCCACCACCAAGGCTCTCATTGAGGAGGGAGGATTCCAAGTTTTTGTTGAGCGCTCCCCCGGCAGAGTCTTTGATGACTCTGAATTCGAAACCGCCGGTGCAACTCTTGTTGAAGAAGGCTCCTGGGTAGCCGCACCCAAGGACCGTATCATTATCGGTCTCAAGGAGCTTCCCGAGGACGATTTCCCACTCTCGCACGAACACATTCAATTTGCTCATTGTTACAAGGACCAAGCCGGCTGGAAGGATGTTTTGGGCAGATTCCCCGCTGGAGACGGTACCCTTTACGATCTCGAGTTTCTTGAGGACGACAATGGCCGTCGTGTGGCTGCCTTTGGTTTCTACGCTGGCTTTGCTGGTGCTGCTCTCGGTGTCGAGGCTTGGGCCGCTCAGCAGGCTGGCAAGACCTTGTCTGCCGTTGACGCTTATCCATACGAGTCGGAGCTTGTTGCTGATGTCAAGAAGCAACTGGACGCCGCTGTCGCTGCCGGCGCAAAGGTGCCAAGAGCTCTGGTCATTGGCGCATTGGGTCGTTGCGGATCTGGCGCCATTGATTTGCTCAAGAAGGTCGGCATTCCATCCGAAAACATCATCAAGTGGGACATGGCCGAGACTGCCAAGGGCGGCCCATTCAAGGAGATTGTTGAGGACTGCGAGATCTTTATCAACTGTATTTACTTGTCAAAGCCAATTCCTCCGTTCATTAACAAGGAAATTCTCAACAGTGACAAGAGATCTCTGCAGGTCATTGTTGATGTCTCTGCAGACACTACGAATCCTCACAACCCGATCCCTGTGTACACAGTTGCTACCACCTTCAAGGAGCCAACAGTGCCTGTCGAGGGTCTTACCAAGGGACCTTATTTGTCGGTCAACTCGATTGACCACTTGCCTACTCTCTTGCCAAGAGAAGCCTCTGAAGCATTTTCTGCTGCCTTGCTCCCATCTTTGTTGCAATTGCCAAATAGAAAGACTGCTCCAGTATGGACAAGGGCCAAGGCCTTGTTTGACAAGCACGTGGAGAGACTCACTGAGTAAACCACCGAAAAATTGACTTTAGGCAAACCAAAATTTGTAATTACTAGAAAACCGGATAGTTAGAGTAATATTTGTTTATTTAGATTAACAGCTCCCTGCCGTTGCACTGGTTCATCGCTTGTGTAGGGGTCGAATAACTTCATAGCGAGTGCACCAGAAGAATTCTGCAGCTCTACGTCTCTGGCGTAAATTGTCGACTGGTAAACGCCGTCTCACTCGATATTTTGTCCACCTTGCAAACCATAGAGTTCTGCCAGCGGTGCTTTCTGCACGTGACTTTACCACGTTTTTACCTCAATGCATAATACGTGTAAAACACGCATAATCTCATTTATACGAGCTCAACGACTGTAGACGTGTCTCGAACTATTGCTGCTCTGCATTCGAGTATAGCAAACAATGGAAGACGATCACAAAGTAGTTGTTGTCACTGGCGCTAGTGGCCTTCTTGGGGAGGCGATCTGCAAGCGTATTATGGACCAAATGCCTGACTGTAACAGGCTGACAATTGTTGTTACTAGCAGAAATCTCCAAGGAGCTAAGCAAATAATAAAGAAGCTCAAGGAGTACTCAATAGACCATCCAAAGGAGAACACAATTGAGTTTGACTATGTTTGCTTTGATCTTCTGGATATGGTTTCCATTCTGGGTGCTTGCTACGAGCTCAGGAAGCGCTTTGCAAGGATCCACTGCCTGTTGCTAAACGCCTCTTATTCAAACTTTGATGGCATTGATTGGCCTCTTGCATTCAAACTGATGCTTACTTCTCCATACGAAGCTTTCACAGTTGGCGCTTTCAAAATCCAGCCAAAGGGCGTCAGAACTAAGGATGGACAGGGTGCTGTGTTCCAAGGCAATGTTGTTGGGCCGTGGTACATGGTGAATGAGCTCAAAGAACAACTCAGTGGTGGCAAGGTTGTTTGGTTTGCTTCGTGCATCTCTGTTCCTCGCTACTACAATTCCAAAGATATTGAGCTGTTGGAGAGCGACACACCCTATGAATCTGCAAAATACGAGGTCGAACTGCTGCATTATGCATCTTATCGTGAACTTAAGGGTAAATACAATATTGAGTCGTGGCTCGTGCAGCCGGGTGTCTCGTATTCTACTTCTCTTGTACCATCTCTCAACATTTTTGCATTCTTGGGAATGCTGATTGGATTTTATTTTTGCAGGCTGGTTGGTTCTCCATACCACTGCATTACCTCTTACAAAGGCGCAAATGCTCCAGCATGGCTCTGTTGTGAAGCAGACTCAAAGAAGGATGAGCTTTCGTACAAGTATGGATCTGCCACCAACCGATGGGGCACCGAGTATATTTTGAAAGAGGACAAGCATCCTCCGCATGCGAATGAGCTATATGATTTTGTGGAAGGCAAGAGGCTAGAATGGGTTCACAAGCTAGAAGGTCAGATTGTTGAGAGAGAAACGTATTGAAAACCTCGCAGCACAATAGCTGCAAAAAAGTTAATTCGTGGAATAAGTGTGCAGAAGTGAACCTTTATTTGGATTGTAACATGTAGCATGGCTATTCGCTCTTATTTTGCCATGCAGATGACTAAAAACTAGTTGAAAAAAGGCCACTTTGAAAGTTCTTTGTTATATAAGGGATAGCTATTTAACTTGCAATCAAGTTTATCAATCTACAGACTGACGGTATGGAGTTCAGGATTAGTGTCAGGGCGCCCAAAAGAAATTTGTGCTTTACCATTTGTAACATCCATAATCATAGTAGCCAATGTTTCACAAGCATCCAGGCCAGTGGCATTTTCCTTAGGTAATCTGCAAACAGAGCCAGGTGCGTTTTTAGTGTCTGACAACCGCTCGCGGAAAGACTCTATTGTGCATGGTTTATCTTCAGAAACTTCAGCGATACGGCTATACCTAAACACAGAGTTAAGCACAGGAGCATCAGTAACCAAGGGATCTGGTCCCACGAGATGATTTGTGTGATAAACGAAGTTGGACTTCTGCCTGACTAATCTGTTACCTTTTGGAGATGCCTCTACTGTTACCAAATTTCCAGACTTATCGCCCATGAGGTAATTGGCAGTCGAAGCTACGCCCTTTTCTTCCAGCATCTTGATAGCTGCATCAACACTTGAGGATTCCATTATACGGCGTAGAGCAATGTGAACGGGCAGTTTCATGGCGGTAGCCTGACTCTTGATGGCGTTCAAACAGCATGCAAGGCCATCTGAGTTGATTCCATACTTTCCAACAATTCCAGCCTCTGAAATCATTAGCATTTTGGGCTTGCTGGGAATGTTCAATTCCAAGACAATGAGCGAAGAAGCAATTGAGGGAACCCAGTCCCAGTTCTGGGCCACCAAGACTTGTTTAGTTGCTGGGTCTGATTGCGCCAAGGAGGTGCATCCGCCAGAAAACTGGGTGAGAATAATTTCGGAGCGCACATTCAGTGTGATAATGTCCAACTCATCGACCTCAGCTCCCTCAGCTATACCCTTCATTTCCTCCACCAAATCCGGAGCCTCCGCTTTGAGCAATTCAATATACGAGGAGCCCCGTCTCCTTGCCTCAGTCCAGTCAATTCCAGCGGTCTCTTGATAGAGTTTGTCATATCCTTTTATGCAGTTGACAATCTGAGCCTTGGCGAGCTTTCCATGCTGCAAGCCTACCTCGTAGTTGGTGCCTGAACACTTGATGTATAGGTGACCGTCAAAATCTGCTACGACGCTCATTATCTAGTTACAACGACAAACTATAAACACAGGCAAAGTGTAATATTATATATTCAAGGGAATCTGAATTTCTTTTTCAATTCTGCTCCGAAGACCCTATTGAGATGACGCCAATGATAACGGCAGTTACCAAGTACAACATTGGTGCTGCAGGAGAACAGCCTGAGCCAGGCGGATTTTGGAGGTAGCTTGATTACCAACCAAATACGACCAGGAGAATTTGCTTAAACTAAATAAGGATAACGAAGACGTTTATCACGAGTTTTGTAAACCGTTTTTTGCTACAACTCTTCCATTTCTATGGCTGCTTGAATGCTTATCTCGTCGGAAAATATGATAAGGTCGGTGCATGTGGAAATTACCCGATTTTCAGGGCCCCTCATTTCTCCGCAGCGCTTTCCAGTGAGATTTAAGCACGTATTTCCATGAAAAAATTAGCAAGCCCCATACAACGCGTGCGCAAGTAGGTCTATAAATTTATGAACATACTGTGAACATCCAATTGTAAAGCAAATCATGCTTTTTGATCTTAGGCTTGTCTTATCATAGCATCGCATGGGTCAGCTTTCTTTATACAAAATTACTGGATTTAGAATACGAGCACTGATAAACTGTCCAAAGTTGAAATCTCTGGGAACCTTTTAAAGCTGGATGGCTGCGACGGCACTCAACAAGTGTGCAGATGCACAGAGGAACATAAAGATATCACCAGGTAGATGATCCTCATGTTGCAACAGCCGGCGTAATGCAAGTTATCTGACTTTGGGTTCTTCGACCAGCCTGTTGTGAATAACGAAACCTTCCGTGCGATTAATGAGCAGCAAGCTTCTCTAGGACAATGCAATGTAGAATTATAAATTTCCACTTTCGAGTTCTTCGTTTCCCTCTGTGGCGCTCAAGCGTTTTGTGCGGATGTAAATACTTCAACTACGTTGCCTACAAATACTATCAAGATCTAGAAAACACAAACAAATCGTTGCGGTGATGGTAATCGATAGTAATATCCCACTTTTCAAATGTTGACCTCGTGACAAGTTGTCAATCTAGTCATTGACAACAAGATTGGCAACTGTGTTCTCAGGCATTCAGGCTTGTTAGTTCAAGCCTGGATTCCAAAAATATGGATAACTACCTACTTAACTGACAAAATTTCTTTGCCAACATACCTGCTTCTCTCAATTCTGCACGTAGTGCACCCTAGAGAACACTTACGCTAGACTATGACTCGAGTATGACGGTGCCGGGGCGCAGTAGTTACAGGATGGACGACAACGTCGAACAAGAAACAGCACTGACCACTGAATCGACACGTCCGCAAGAATCTGCTCTGCCCGCCAGCCCTAAAAACCGACCCTCTCAGCCTCTCAGCATGGCTATTCTCTGACAACCGGCGCCTTTCTATCTCACTGTCACATGACGGGCAGTACGCAGTTACCCGGACAGGATGCATCGGGGACGCCTCCTCCCAGGCGATCCGCAACTCACTCTAAAGCGTGGGCGGATATAAAAAGACAAGACAAGCCGACCCAGCCACCGTATTCACAATTGAATTGAATAATGAACGTTATCAAGTTACAAGTAAGTTATTGTCGATCCATGCCGTTCCGCTCTGTCTAACATTTAGCGAAAATTCCCCATCCTGTCACAGGAAGACGTCTTCAGTTTGGTTGACAAATTCAAGTAAGTATCTCAATGTGAAACTGCCAATGCGGGTGGCAAGCTTCGGGCTTGTGAAACTACCCGTATGCTCTGGTGTCAAGTGGTGAGTGGTTTAATTGCTTACGGAAAGCGTTTCGCCGGAGGTGGTCCGGTTGAAATACAGTGAATGAAAAATGTTACAATTTGCACCTGTCAAGCGGTCTCCTTTGTGTATTCAACAAACGTGCTCCAATTCGTACTCATAGTGACCACTCGCACTATTTCCACAGTTGCACACTTTTGCAACTGTTGCAATTTTTGTAATTGAGAAATTTGCATTGCTCATACTAACCTAGCTCTATCGACATTGAAGATCAAGGATACGTTGACAAGCAAACGGCCGTGAAAGCCTTGACCGACCAAGGTGAAGGATCGTATGATGAGATCCGAAACACCTTGAAAAAGGTGGAGGTTGACGCTTCTGGCCGTGTTGAGCTCGATGACTATGTCGAACTTGTTGCAAAGCTTCGTGAAGACAAGGCCGCCGGAGGACCCAAGTTTGGCGAATCGACGGTTCCAAGGGCATCCGGCCTTGGCGTGCCAGCCGCGTCTCAGTCTCACCAGCGAACTCCGTCCGGCAACCAGCAGAAGATTGTTGTTGCCGGAAATTCTGGCTCCACACATACTATCAACGATGAAGAACGAACCGAGTTCACTCGCCATATCAACTCTGTTCTTGCGGGAGATGAAGACATTGGCGAAAGGCTGCCGTTCCCCACAGACACATTTCAAATCTTTGATGAATGCAAGGATGGACTTGTGCTTGCCAAGCTGATCAACGACTCAGTGCCAGACACTATTGATACTCGTGTTATCAACAAGCCTAGAAAGGGCAAAGCCTTGAATAACTTCACAATGTCTGAAAATGCAAACATTGTTATCAACTCTGCAAAGGGTATTGGCTGCGTTGTGGTCAATGTCCACGCGGAAGATATTATTGATGGCAGGGAGCATCTGATCCTTGGCCTTATTTGGCAAATCATTCGTCGCGGTTTGCTTGGTAAAATTGATATAAAGCTTCACCCAGAACTCTACCGTCTCCTCGAGGAAGACGAAACCCTTGAACAATTTCTGAGGCTCCCACCGGAGCAGATTTTGCTGAGATGGTTTAATTTCCACCTCAAGGCTGCCGGCTGGCATCGAACAGTAAACAACTTTTCAACTGACGTCAAAGATGGTGAAAATTATGTTATCCTCATGAATCAGTTGGTCCCTTCTGTTTGTTCCAAGGCGCCCTTGCAGACGACAGACCTACTCCAACGAGCAGAGCAAATTTTACAAAACGCTGACAAGATTGAGTGCAGAAAATACTTGACGCCCACCGCACTTGTTGCCGGCAATCCAAAACTTAATTTGGCTTTTGTTGCTCATCTGTTCAATACACATCCAGGTCTTGATCCGATCACCGAGGAAGAAAAGGTTGAGATTGAAGATTTTGACGCTGAAGGAGAAAGAGAAGCTAGGGTGTTCACATTGTGGCTCAACTCTCTCGAAGTTGAACCACCGGTTATTTCTTTGTTTGAAGATCTCAAGGACGGCACTGTTCTTCTGCAAGCTTATGAAAAAGTTATTCCTGGATCCGTCAATCCCCGATTTGTCAACAAGCGACCAGCAGAGGGAGAAATGTCAAGTTTCAAGGCGATCGAAAATACCAACTACGCTGTCGAGCTTGGAAAGGCAAACAAGTTTTCTCTCGTTGGAATTGAGGGCGCCGATATCACTGAGGGCAACAAAACACTCACCCTTGCTCTTGTTTGGCAGCTGATGAGACGCAACATTGTCAGCACTCTCAAGAGTTTGTCAAAGAACGGTAAGGAGCTGACCGATACAGATATTTTGAGATGGGCGCAAGAAAAGGTCAGAGCTGGAGGAAAGACATCCACTGTCAGATCCTTCAAAGATCCGTCCCTTGCCAATGGTGTCTTCTTGTTGGATGTTTTGCATGGTCTCAAGCCTGGATATGTCGATTACGATCTCGTCCTTCACGGAAATACATTTGAGGACCACTATGCTAATGCTAAGCTGGCTATTTCGATTGCAAGAAAGATTGGAGCCCTTATTTGGATCGTTCCTGAAGATATTGTTGAGGTTAGAAGTCGCTTGATTTACACCTTTGTGGGATCTCTCATGAGTCTGAATTGAATCTTTATTTACTAACGATGTATGTATATTAGGAAATTTGTTATTTTTTGCTAATCTCAAAACTGGTGGAACTAGAAATCATTCATCTCATCGGCTTTCTATTTTGAAAAAAAAAGCCCTTTTCTACAAATGGGTAGGTAACCATTATTTGGTATAAAAATTCTGAAATTGCAATTTCCATTTTTTTCTCTATTGTACCATGGCGGCTCATTATTGTATGTAAGAGTATTTTTTCCATGATTCTTATTTCTACAGAGCACGTCTAGACCAATTAGCAATGGCCTCTAGCTGGAGTAACTTACTACTTAAGAATGACGGATTATTCCTTACCAAGAGCTCGACATTATAGCTTCTACTATAGTTTGTAACACATAGTAAGTACAGAAATATAAGAACTTAGTCTCTGTGATTAAGAGAAAACAATTCTTTCGCTGAAATTGGCATATAATTAGTAGAATTTGCCTTTTGAATCTCACCACCAAACTTATCCGCTTTAGTGATTGGCAACGTATTAGGCATCAAGAGAGTTCTTTCATTCGTTACTCAGGAAGCGTGTAGTTGGTGCGTATGCGCCGAATTATTCTATGATATAACATATAGAAAGCGATGAAGTCTCTCACTGATTAACACGTATGGCCTTCGGCTGGATTTCGCTTTGCCCCCTATCCATCCTTTGAGTGCATTTTCTTCGGGAACTGAAATGATTAACTGAAAACATTGGGAAATTCCGTGAGCGACTGTATTTTTTGCAGTCATCGCCGAAATCATAGGTTACTTTAGTGTTGTCTAGTCAAAGCTTAAGGAAAGCTCGGGGTTCGCTACAATACTATCAATTGATCAATTCATACCTCATATTTAGGCTAATGACAATCTAAGCAGACTGTGTTCCGTACCTAGTGGAAAATGTTCCTTACCTAGCGGACGGTGTTCCATACGTAGTGGACAATGTTCCGTACCTAGCAGACAAAAATGTTCCATACCTAGCGGACGGTGTTCCATACCCAGCAAATAGTGTTCATACCCAGCAGATGGTGACTGTGTTCCATAATTTGACTGATTGCTGTGAGACAAATCCAAAGTCGTCGCATAGGGTTTTCCCTTGTTATAGCGTTCAACGACTTTGTTATTTGTTGCAGCTTGACGTGGTTCAACTTGGTTATTAACATACTGAGCGATCTAGCGTAACAAAAGAGTCTCTCTTTTCAAAGTGCCAGTGGTCAGTGTAACTGCCAGCCGGGCTAACTCTTCTACCGTAAGCCACCAACCAATTCCTGGTGATTTTCTTACGCTGCGTTACCTTTTTAATGACGACAACAGTCTTGACTTTCAGAGATGTACGCCACAGGATCTGAAAATGGAGTAGAGGCAAGCGGCAGACCTACCCGTACGACTACATTCACTTCCACACTACAGGACGTATCATCATCAAATACCACTATCCTGATACTCCCCCGAGAAAAGACAGAAGCGATGGCAAGTGGAATCAGAGCATACTTACTCAGACTCTGAGACGCATAATTTTAATCACTTGAAGCAATCTTCTATTGTCTTCGACACACTCAAAAACCATGTAAAAAGATCAGTAAATTTGACAAGCGCCAGCATATATCTAACGATATCAGACCCACCATCATGGCTCCGGATGGACACCTCGCCCATCAAGCTGAGCTTAGACGTTATCAGAAAGCAACCCAGCTTCAGAAACCACCCAAACTGGCAGTGGCAGGATTTCATCATCTGACTAGTGCCTCTCATCAATCACCAGCAACTTCGTCCAGGCACGCCAGGCTAATCCCCTGTCTTTTGAAACTTCAACTGCATGGCCTAGATTCTCTCCAGACTAAAATACCAATTTGAAACCTAAGTGCAATAAAAAGAATAACAGGACCAACAATCAGTTGTGTTTGTACAGACATCTATCACCGCGCTTGTTGGCACAGTCCTTTTGTCCAACAGCAGCACTATGCGCGCCTACGGGATGGCCTGTTTGGAGCTCTGCGATCACTCTCACCATGAGCAAAATGGCAAAGCTCACCGTAAGAGCAACGTTGCTTTGCTGTCATCCCGTGCATAGCTTTGTGCACCAATTCCATGGACAGCCTGAAATATAAGCTCATTCTCACCATGATCAAATTAACACCGGTCTCCAGGTGACACTCCCGTTTCCGCCTCTGACAATGCCTTGTGCGGAAACCTTGACTTCAATCGGGCGATGAGCAAAAAACACTTCTCAACAAATTGCCATTCCTCATCGGAACTCATGTAATTCTTGCAGAGTAGCGTATTATTCTCAATTCTCTGCTTGCCCCTTCCACTGTCTTCAGCCCTGTCAATGCTTGCAATCCATTGATAGCCGCTAGAAGTGGGATATGGGCCCAGATGATTAGTGAAATGGGTAAATACAATATTACCTGTACCTGGACAGCAAGGGACTGATGCAAAACCATTAGGCACTGCAAACCAGTCTCTATGTTAATGAAAAAGGTCGATACTTCAAATGGCTAGATTATCGTTGGTTGCGTTGGTTGCGTACAGATTTTCATCAGATATTGTGGGCTAACAAGTGTATGGCATACACCTGAACCTACTAATCGTTTCTGGCTTGTTGCACTCCTAAAAAGACTTTTCTGCTAGCCTTTGTTTGTAAAAAACATTTTTTGAGATATGCTGGGTTCCCTAATTCGGACGATTTGTGGAGATGCCTAATGTAGAAAGGTAGTTGGCATTGACCTTGCGATGCATGTCAACGTTGCTTTGAAAAGAATAATGATAATGTAACAATTGATAGTTAAATATTAAATAATAATTAAATAAACTAGCGTAAACTAGCGAAACTAATGTAGGGCTGATGCTGATTCTAACAATTTTACTGATGCTTGGATGGCTGGACTAGTGCTGGGGCTTGACTGGTGCTGGGGGGACTGACGTGTGTGGTGGATTGACAGGTGCCGGGGTTGCGGTTATCTATCTTTCTTTGTATGCCATGAGATTCAACTCTTTCAGCACATTTTAACTATTATCGCTCCTCGTGGCCACAAAAGGAGCA
>PPME03000035.1:0-44778 GCA_003706695.3 Limtongella incommunis
TTGCCATGTGAACACATCCTGTGCTCATAGAGTGATGAAGGGTGGATTTAAAGATTTCGTAAATGTTTAATCTCATGCAATAAGCAATAGCAAGCGCCATTCCAATAAAAAGGACAGAAATCATTCTGCCTTTGTAGCAACGACCATTCGGCGTCTCACGATGGTGATCGCTAGAGGAATGATTAATAGAGCGCCCACCGTCTGGGGATGAACGCTTAGCGCTTGCGGGCTCGGAGCTTGAACGCTTTGACACAACATGCTGATTGTTGTAGCGAACAGGGGCCGAGACGATGCGACCTGCCCTAACGCGGGGAAGGTTGAGGTCACGATGAGGTTCAGCTTCTTCGAGAGCTGGGGTGGCATCCGAGCGGGATGCGATGCTGGAATGATTTTTAAAAACGCTTGACATTGTTTTTTCGAATCGTTCTGGCGAGTAATGTGAGAATGGTGCGGGGGAAAGGGGCTGACGGCTGTAGTCTCTTGGGCTACTTGGTCTATACTTGGACTTACCCAATGGGGTAGTAGGGCTAGTGGGTACTGGGTCCTTAGGTCACTAGGTTTCTAGGTCCTTAGCCACCGGATAACCCTTTTGATCAGGCATTTTGCATCGTGGAAAAACCGTCGTGGAGAGGTTGACAATGCATTCAGAAGGTTAGTTCCATTTCCCGTTTTGATTTCCGTGATGATGCGCCCGCGCATGCGCATCTGTCCAATTTTGACGAGCTCATCGCCTCCATCAAGCAAGGGGTTTCACCGATTGCATTCCATCGCTGTAGCTATGGCGTGCGGCTGTGCCACTCGGTGGAGTAAAGGAAACGGGAGATACTGGGTAACAAGTGCTGGGAAATATTTGGCAGCATTCAAGTGTGTAGCGCTCGAAGTATTGCTGATTTTCTATATTTTCGCGTTTGCTGTGTTTGTTCTTTTAAAGTTTATTTAGTTCTAGATCAGCCTGCAGGCGTGCATTATTTTGTTTCACAGGCAGCAAGTGGCTTTGGCGATCAGCGTAAATCTCATATGAGAGTTTTTGGGAGATGGCACAGTAAATTAAAAGCTCAACTAACGGGGACTTCCCGACCCTGTTCAATAAGAATACGCGATTTGTCAAATAAGTAATGGTATATTGAAGAAATTAAATAGGCAATAAGCAAGGCAGAGAGCCACATATGAGAAAAGCTCTTACGATATAGGGGAATGAACAATTGATAGCAGGTTGTTTGAGGGGAAACCCTGTGCCAACTTGCTACCCTTGTAAAGAGTGATGAATACCACTCATGAAAATTGCCCCTGTATTTTTCGTTTTACGCATATCTGAGTGTACATTAGTGATGTTTGGCAGCAAATCAGAAAAAACATCCGCGCTCAAAACACTCTCTCTGTACCGTCGAGGGTTATCTACGCCGCTCTGTCCGTGTAGATGCCATTTTCAAACAAAAACTACTACATCTATATAGCAGTCTATTGTGAAAAGCTTTCTTTCTAAAGTTTCATTTGGGCAAGCTCTGCACAGCAAATGTTTACAGATCTCCACAACCATACCGACTATCTACATCTACACTCAACGAGGCAACTTCCTTACTACATCCAGATATCTCTATTCAGTCTCCAGGTAGGATATTTATCTTTGGATAGAGATCGGTACAGACATGATAGATAATTGTAGATCTGCCATTCTGCACAACACTTTACAGATGGCGGACGACTGTTTTAGATATAAAGAGTGGTGTGGATGTAACAGGGTACTTGACATGTAGCGTGTATGTAGATAGGTGCATTACCTGTATTGTTTGCCTATCTGCTTATACCATGTTTACATTGTTTTTCTTTTTATATTTTCCATTCTTAAATCTACTCTGTATGCAATCTATATTGATAATGCAAGAGGTGGGATTGACTTGAGGGGTGGGGGGAGAACGTAGCGTCAAAAAGCACGCACACTACACAGAACTTAATCAAGAAGCACATCGATAATCACCTACATGTTCTTTTTCTCTTTTCTTTCTACCAAATAAGTAGTTAAATACAAGTACTACAAGCGCAATCAGTGGCCCACTACTTGAGCGGGACCGTTGTTGGCAATCAGGTCACGTTCTGACAATAACGGAAATAAAAGAGAATTCTGCTCCGGCAATACCTGGAAAACCCACTTTTGGCAAGCAGATATGGGGCAAGTTTCTCTGCTTAAATGTTTAGGATGATAGTAAGGCGATATAGATGGAAGAATTTGGAAGCAGATTTATATGGAGACAACAGCTAAGCAAAATCGATGCAGATATGTACCGGTGCTGACCTCTAGCCATCATTGTCAGCAGTTTTCTTTGCACTTCTTCAAGTATATAGATATGCAGTTGTTGATCGTATTCGATTTTTTATTTCACTTTACATCTCGGACTGCAAGAGGGGTCAAAGTTATGCCGATTACTTCGTGCCCACTACCCAGTCAAAATCAACTACCTTTTTTCAAAACTCCTCTGCCTTGTTGTTGGATGCACCTCTACTTCATTTATAGTTGCATACATCAATAATATGCATACTACCAACCAATCGAGGTCGACTGAGATTTCTTTGTCAATTCGGTTCCTTCGGCTATCTCACAAATCCCTCTTACAGAGTTGTAAAAGTAGCGGGTCTATGTTTAAATTTCAATTGCAAGACGTCACAGTGATCTATATGGCTTTGCAGCTAGTGGGCTTTTACGAACAAATCTTTATTTATAGCGGGCTTTTTTAAATGGTAAAAAAATACTGCATACGAAATTGCGTTTCGTTCTACTTCCAAAAGGATATCTCAAAAAGTAATCAGAAACCAATTGGGTCTTGAAAAATCAATAAAATTTCGACTATTGCCCTCATAAATGACAGTGGAAGTTTATTAGCGTCTCACCTGGTTACATATAGTATAAAAATAGGTAAATTACTTGTGATCCAACAGAAGCCCGCTTGGCGTAATGGCAACGCGTCAGACTTCTATTAGGAATACATCTGAAGATTGTGGGTTCGACCCCCACAGTGGGTGCTTTTTTTGTTCTGCTCAATTATGAGTGCATCAATTTTTTTTAGACAGCGATGCAATTATGTAGACAGATATACCACTCTTATGAGATGCTAACATTTTGCTTGCAAGCTGCCCCGCTAAAATTCGGAATCTGGAAAGAACGTCATCGTGGTACCACCACGATCGTCCCGGAATAACATGTTCTTCCATTGCTCGGAGCCGTCTGCATGCCGGAAAAACTACAAAATCCAACAAATTCTTTTTTTTGAAATGATACAAGGCAGTGACACGTCGCTGAATGCACAGAAAGTTTTCTGAGGGGCAGAGAAGCAATCACTGGTTTCTGTCTAGCGAGGCACACATTTTTCTTGGCTCTTGTCTGCTAACCGGAAGCTGTCTGATTTTTTGTTGCGCGGCTGCTCAACAGGCAGCCCATGTGCTGCTCCACTTTGCTGTCAGCTACTGGGGAATCAGTCCACTAGGAACTGCAGAGAAAAGACTTCTCATCAGCTGGTGAGCCGATTCTAGCCGATAGATAGAAACCATCAAAAATACAAAACCCTTATTCTCTTGTATGAATTCAATTTCAACAGCATCAATTTGAGTAGCGATACGGCTCTGAGCGTCCCATTGTCCTGTGTTTTTATTGGTTGCCACTTTGCTAGATGTCGCACAACAAAAAAGGAGGGGAACCGGGCTGCCCGTTGAAAGCATCCCACCATTCTAGCGAAATTGTCTCAAAGGGAAGGCACTATCAGAAGAGGAAAAAACTCACCTTCCCTGGAGCAGCCCTTTATAATTGAGACTATAGACCCCAAATTCTTATCGTACTTCATATTTTTTATAGCTGAATAAGTGAAGATTGATTACAATGTCAATCATTGGGGTGTCCTTCATTTCATTAGTCACTCAAGACAGACCCACTTTTGCAAAAGCCAAAGACTTTTACACTGCTTTGGGGTTCGAAATTGTTCATGATTTCCATTCTTCGCAGGTCGGCGACACTGGGGTCCAGGCTCATTGTTCTTCGTCAGAACTCGAGCTCTGGCTGAATGCGTTTGCAGACCGATCTCCTTACGTCCAGGGTGCTGCGATCAAGCTTAGATGTTCCACTACCGGAGTTACCAAGGAGGAGGCCGAGGCCAAGGTCAAGGAGTTACATAGCAATTGCACGCATGGTGAAGACATTAGAGGTGCAGAGCCAAATTTTGTCCTTGCCACCCTCGATATCGATGGTGTCAAATCAATTCTCGGCGATGCTATTCTACAGACCTTTCCTGGAGCGGCAAACTCTCCGGTGGAAGTATACGCAACGGATCCGCTCGGCAATGTGATTGGATTTACCAAGCGATCATACCCTTTCACCACTTCCAAAGCTGGAATCCCATTGCCAGATGTCGTTCTGCCAAAGGAACATGGCAGCACCGAGACGTCATCGGTGAACAACCTGCCAGACTCTGTAAAACAGGAAATCAAGTCTGGTCAAAAGAAGCGAATTGGAATATTGACTTCCGGTGGTGATGCTCCAGGTATGAATGCCGCTGTTAGAGCTGTTGTGAGAACTGCTATTCACTTTGGCTGTGAGGCTTATGGCATCTACGAAGGTTACCAAGGTCTTGTCGATGGTGGCAAGTACATCAAGAAAATGACATTCGATGACGTGAGAGGATATCTTGCAATTGGAGGTACTGTCATTGGAACAGCTCGCTGCATGGACTTCAAGGAGCGTGCCGGTCGTCTCAAGGCCGCCCATAATCTCATAAAAAATGGTATTGACGGCCTTGTAATTTGCGGCGGTGATGGCTCTCTGACTGGTGCGGATCTGTTCCGTGCTGAATGGCCATCTCTTTTGCGCGAGCTGGTTGACGTTGGCGAAATCTCAGAGAGTCAATTCGAGGCTCATAAAAATCTCTACATTTGCGGTCTTGTAGGATCTATTGATAACGACATGGCTACAACTGATGCGACTATCGGTGCGTTCTCCTCTCTTGAACGAATCTGCCAATCAGTCGACTATATTGATGCTACAGCTCAGTCACACTCACGGGCATTTGTCATTGAGGTTATGGGTAGACACTGTGGATGGTTGGCCGTCATGGCTGGTATTGCTACTGGAGCTGACTATGTCTTTTTCCCAGAAAGACCACCACACGGTGAAGACTGGTCTGCAAAGATGCAAGAAATTGTGAAGCGTCACAGAAAGAATGGTTTGCGTAAGACAATTGTAATTGTTGCTGAAGGTGCAATTGATCGTGACCTCAAGCCTATTACTTGTTCGATGGTCAAAGATGTTCTCGCTGGCCTCGGTCTAGATACTAGAATTACTACTCTTGGCCACGTTCAAAGAGGTGGTACTGCCTGCGCTTTTGATAGAATGCTTGCTACTGTCCAAGGCTACGAAGCTGTCAAAGCACTTCTTGACCTAACTCCGGAGATTCCTTCCCCTATGATTGGTATTGTCGAAAACAAGATTGTCAGACGTTCTCTTGTGGATGCCGTTGCTTTGACGAAATCGGTAGCAACCTCTATTGAGGCGAAAGATTTTGAAAGGGCAATCAGCTTGAGAGATACTGAGTTTATTGAAATGGTTGACAACTTCTTCTCGATTACCTCTGCTGATGCTGGAAAGCCAGATGTTAAGCCGGAAGATTCGCTCAATATTGCTATTGTTAACGTGGGTGCTCCAGCAGGTGGAATGAATGCTGCCGTTCGTGCTGCTGCTGCACACTGTTTCAGCCATGGCCACAAACCATTTGCTATCAGAAATGGATGGACTGGTTTGACTCGACACGAAGCTATTAAGGAGCTAACCTGGCTGGAAGTTGAGCAGTGGACAATTCTTGGTGGATCTGAGATTGGAACCAACAGAGAACTTCCAGAAGTGGATTTGGGCATGATTGCTTACTACTTCCAGAAATACAAATTTGACGGTCTAATCATTATTGGCGGTTTTGAAGCTTATGCCTCTCTACACCAATTGGAAGAAGCCAGAATATCATATCCTGCTTTCAGAATTCCAATGGTTTGTATCCCAGCCACTATTTCCAATAACGTTCCTGGCTCTGAATACTCTTTGGGTACTGACACTTGTCTCAACTCTCTCGTTGAATACTGTGATGTGATTAAGCAGTCTGCATCCTCTACCAGACGTAGAGCTTTTGTTGTAGAAGTTCAGGGTGGCCGTTCAGGTTTTGTTGCTGCATATGCCGGTCTTATCACTGGTGCCCACCTCGTCTACACTCCTGAAGAGGGCATCAAGCTTGCACGATTACAGAAAGATATCGAGTTCCTCAAGAAGTGTTTCAAGGAAGACGCTGGTCGTCAACGAGCAGGAAGACTTGTTCTCCGCAATGAAAAAGCATCCAAGACATATTCTACACAAGTTCTTTGTGATATCATTTCCGAAGAAGCTGGCTCAGTTTTCCAAGCTCGCTCCGCTATTCCAGGTCATGTGCAGCAGGGTGGCACGCCATCTCCACAAGACAGAGTGCGAGCAACACGTCTTGCTATTAAGGCAGTTACTTTCTTGGAAGAAAAGCAACCTTCTCGTGCACTTCATTTCCAAGAATCTAGAGATACTGCCGTAGTGTTGGGTGTTAGATCATCCAAGTTGGTTTACACACCAGTTAGCCAACTCTGGGAGAATGAAACCGAAGTCTCAGAAAGGAGGCCGAACAAGATTCACTGGCAGTCGTTGCTTGAAATTCAAGCCATGCTGGTGGGTCGCACCACATAAGTGGCTCCTATAGAATATATAGTTAGAAAGCTTTGACGTAATCAATGGCTAACGTTTGATTGAAAATATCACATACTATCTACATGGCAAAAAATTTGACGTATTTGAGATGAGAACCTCAAAAGATGCTTGCGCCGTCAACAAGCTTCCAGTCATCTCCATCGGCAACAATAACACCTCTTTCTTTCAAATGTTCAAACATGCCTTGAGGTACCCAGCCTTTGGTTGAGCTAAATGGATTGCTGAGAATCTTTTGGCTGTACGCATCAAACTCGGCCGCTTGCTGATCGATCTCAGCGGCGGTAAAAACAACAGGGCATTCTCTGTTGAGACCAAGATGTTCCCAATCAGTAGAAAGGCGAATAAGATCTTCAGTCAAGTCTAAGTGCTCATCCCCTTTGACTGAACGACTCATAGCCATCTCATACACGTTCTGACGTCTTTTCACGCTTGGAGCAAAAGCGTTAATGAGAGGTGATTTTGTTTGAGCAAAGTAATATTCAAAAGCAAATTGAGTCTGAGTCATTGCCATGAAGTGGTCAATTGCACGTTTGTCGTTGTCTGAAAGAGTCTCGTAATTGGGAACCTCTTCTTTTTTGAAAATTTTAGGTCCATTGTGTCTTGCAAAGGCTGGGATACCAGTCAAAAGGAATGGTCTGATGGAAGCTCCCTCGAAATCGACAAAGTGAAAGGTGTTGTTTCCGTGACCGTCAGAGCCCTGAATTACATTCATTGGCGAAAGATCTGGAGTGTACAAGCGAGGTGAGAATAACTTTGGATCGAGATTGTCCAATTTTTGATCGAAGAGAAGAGTGGAGACATCTCTATATCTCTGAAATGCTGCATAAGATTCAGTGAGATCTTCAGAAGTAGAGTTCTCCTGAAGCATCTCCTTAATGGAAGATAATGAAATTTCACCGCTTGCTCTCATAAAGTCCTGGAAGTTTGTCCATGGCCCCCGAAGAAGAGAGCCGGCAGGAAAATCATTTTCTTTCCAAAACTTGGACTGAACAGTCGGTCCAATTCTCCACTTGTCTGCAAGTTCGGCAGAGTCCGATTCAGCGCCAACATAGGCAAGGTCGTTTTGTAGCGAAGAAGACACATCCTCGGTAAAGTATAAAGAGCCGTACTTTGTAAACTCAACTGAAGTCATTTTGTCAAGGAAGTCTGCTATAGGTTTGATAATTTGGCCCTTTGCTTGCATATTGTGCGTTTGTGGGTGCCAGTTCCTCATGAGAATCTCACCTGGGGCAAAAAACATCAACTGGTAGGCAGTTCCCAGCGGGTTTTTGTCGTTGGATGAATAGGCGACAATATCTGGCACATCTAAACCAAGCTTTTCTTTCAAAAAATCGATTGTAGCCACCTCAGACTTGATTTTTTGCGAGCGGTACTCAGGAGAGCCAAGCTTGTAAGGGATTCTTAAAGCAAACTCTCTGCCATCCTTCAAATCCACCTTGTAGATCTTGTGGTGCTTACCTTCTGAGAATGCCTGGATTGTTTTGATCTCCAGCTCGGCTGCGGCGGCGGGTCCATGCTGTTCTGAAGCCTTCTCTTTCAGAACCTCAAGCAGGCCCTTCAGAGAGAATTTCGTCTCTCTCAATGCTCTCTGCTTCATATCATCCTTCAGCCAATGACCCCATGTGTAGTCAAAGAAATTTGCAACTGGTGGGTTTTCATCATCCAAATTGACAGTGATTTCCTCGGGGGCGGACTCGACAGAGTAATAGCGAGTTGCACCACGTAATTTCAGAGCAGGAGTTACTCGTGAGCGGTTGCAAATTGCTCTTGGTCTAGCAATTAATCTCATCATCTTGACTAAATCTCAAGTATGTGAGCTTCGGGTTACACAAATTTCAAATTTCAGCGCAAAACTAATCCCATTCGGATATAAGCACAGGGCTTGCGGACCTGTGTGGCGCGGTAAAAGGTAGTGAGTAGAGCAATCCTCTGCACAAGAATTTTGTAAATTGATCCACTCTAATATTCCGATGAGATCATAAGTGCCATGTGCTAGTTCGGCAGCCCCCTCAAAGCATCTTGCGGTATTTGCAGAAGTGGAAAAGGGCTGTTGCAAATGATGGCGTCACAGGAATTGACAACTTCCAGCAGAATCAACTGTATATCGGAAGATAAATAGAGAAGAGGTGCATTCGAGATACTCTGGCAGCAGTTCAGAAATATTCTGCCCCAACTGACTTGGGTTGGAGCCTGCTATTACTTTTTGGCCACTGCGACGATGTGGACTATTGGCTCATTGGCTGGAAACGTCGGCACCTCGGCTTGATTTGCGCCGAAGGTGTTAAATTTAGCCAACTCTGATCGATAGATGGTGCTTGTCGCACAAGCTATCGAAGTATTTGCCTTAAAAATTAACAACCAGTTAATCAATATTTTACAATTCCTACCGGCAATTCTTTTAGCCCTCAGGCGAGTGGCCGCGGCCTTTTACCGAAACAGGAGTTGCAGTCATATCTTTGAGGTCCAACTGACGTACAAGGGAACAAACTCTAATCATCTGATAGTTACAAGATAGAAATGGGTGTCATTAAATCACTATTGGATACTGATTTATATAAACTCACTATGCAAGCAGCAGTGCGTCAACACTTTCCAAATGTTGAAGTAGCATATGCTTTCAGAAACAGAACTCCAGAAATGAAACTCTCCAAAGAAGCAGTTGATTGGGTTAGTGACGAGATCTTGCAACTGAAAGAGTTGCGATTTTCTGAAGAAGAAATCGCATTTCTCGCTGAAGCTGTACCATCGTTACCTAAAGATTATTTGTCCTATTTGAAGGACGTAAAACTTAACCCTGAGAGCGAGGTTACCGTAAAATATGACGATGATATTCACATATCGATTCAAGGACAGTGGCATACAACAATTCTCTACGAAATCCCTGTTCTGGCTTTAGTTTCTGAAGCTTACTTCAAGTTCGTTGATAAAGACTGGTCATACGATGGCCAAGTTGACAAGGCCGCTGACAAATGCAAAGCTTTGATTGACAACTCCTGTATCTTTTCTGACTTTGGTACCAGACGTCGCAGATCCTACCATTCGCACAAGCTCGTCATTGAAGGTCTTGTCAAAGGTGCACAGGCCACAGCAAATCCTCAGTTTTTTGTTGGCACTTCTAACGTACATTTCGCAAAGGAATTTGGCCTCAAGCCAGTAGGAACAGTTGCTCACGAGTGGTTTATGGGGATTGCCGCTTATTATGATGATTATAAACATGCCAATAAAACTGCCCTGGAGCTGTGGCTCAAGACATATCCAGGGCCAAACTCTGGCTTTGCCCTTACAGATACGTTTGGCACACCAGATTTCTTGAAGTGTTACAATAACGAGTTTCTTGACACATTTTGGGGAGTTAGGCAGGACTCTGGAGACCCAGAGGAATATACCAAACTACTCGGCGATTTCTATAGAAAAAAGGGTGTCGCTCCAAATTCAAAGCGCATAATCTATTCAGACTCTCTCAACGTCGAGAAGTGTGAGGTTCTCCGTAAGGTGGCGGTTGAGAATGGGTTGGTACCATCTTTTGGAATTGGCACATTCTTAACGAATGACTTTCAGCGCCTTTCTGATCCCACGAAGCGCAGTGTTCCGCTAAATATTGTGATAAAGATATCAGAGGTTGAGGGCAAGCCAGCACTAAAGTTGAGTGATGACCTGGGCAAAAACATGGGTGACTCAGAGTTGGTAAACCGGGTTAAAAAAGAACTTGGTTACCACGGTGATAAATTTGCTGACGAATCAAAAAGATGGTAATATAACGATGACATATTTGAATCATGATAGTTACAATGGCATCTTTTTTGCTGCATTATTTGGAGATGCTATGTGCTAGGTTTGTCAGCCTTATCAAGCGGTGATTTTTTTTCTTGGTCTCTCTCCACAATTGCTGGCAATGTGAAGGGCGCTTGCGTTGAAGATGTGCGTGTCTGAGAAATTCCAGGATATGCAGAGTGTAGAATTGGTGGAAGTATTGGTGGTAGTACAGGAACATTGGGAGGCTCAGAACGGCCAATGTTAGGTATTGGATGTTTAGAATGGGCAGCTAAAATGGAAGGTGGCAGTGGTGCTGATGGTGCCGATGCTGTTGATGCTAATGGAGCTGATGGAGCTGATGGTGTCAGTGCTGCTGGCGGTATTAGTGGTGCTCGTGATTGTGGTGGTGGTTGTGATCCTGATGGTAAGGAGGATGCTGAAGATGCTGACGGTAGCGGCGGTGCTGGTGATGCTGATTGTGCTGATTGTGCTGCTGCTGCTGACTCTATAGTTGCTGTTGACGATAGCGATTGTGAAAACTGTGCTTGGGCTTGTGGAGTTTCAGCTAGCGATTTAGTGCCTTGCTTCGGTAGCTTAGAAGGGAGAGTATTTTCAAAAGTATCAAGCGGGACCTCTAGTCCTTTTGACCTCAAGTATGACTGGAGCCTGCTGTGAATGCCAGATAGATAATGCCTGTTACGACCCCTCGCTGAAATGAACCCCAGCCGGCATGTGAGACATGGGAAGTTTGTTTGATCTGTGTCTGTAGTTAGTTTCTGTCGAGGATGAAACAGTTGACAAAATACTTACGCCATTTTTGATGGTTTTTGTAGTACTCCATCTTCGGGTATGTCATTGGGCATCCTTCAACGTTGCAGACATGTTTTACCATCTTGAAGGGTGCAAAATTTTGCTTGGCAAATAGCTTGAAGAACGACGAAATAGAGTTTTGACAGAGATGGTGTTTAGAAAGAAGAAAGAAGTAGGAAAGAAAAGTGCCAAAAAGAGAGTGCCAAATCTGTGTTCGTTCTGCATATGCAGACACCCGAGGACCTAAGATGAGATCCAGTTTGTGCCTTTGAGACAGCCTTAAAGGGGAAGCTAAAAGGGGAAAGAAAAGAAGCCTTAGGTTTACTGCAAAGTTTATTTCGCGCTTCTGTCTCAGGGCTATGGGGTGCACTAGCCGACAAGGAGAAGCACAGACCTCGAAAAGAACAAATGCAGGTAAATAAAATTAAGAGCAAAGTACAAACACGCAATTCGACAAAGTCACCAAAAGAAAATGCAAGTTTCAAATCACTACTCTTAACAGCTAGCCTAGGTGCTGAAATTTTCGCCCTAAGAGCGTGGATGCATATCTATGGGAATACATTAGGTGTTTTCTTCTTTTTTAGGCTGTGGCAGACAAGCGTCAGATCTTGCTGCAAGCATGTGGAAAGGCAGGGGCAGCTTCCTAATTCTCGCCCCACGCAGAATGAGAATAAATTTTCAAGATCCCACCCAGGGGCGGTGAGGCTTGCATACATGCAGCTAAAACCGCACGAGATTCCTTTTATTCTGAAACACAGCGACTCAGGACTCAGACAAACGCGTTTGCAACAAGTGCCAATAAGCCGATGTACCGCTTGTGACACAGGGTGCGTTCATGTTCTTTCTGCGGTACCTCCGCGAAATAGTGGGGTCCGAATCGCGTCCAGTTGATAATTAACAACTGACCATGTCAAGGCGCGACTTTCTCAAAAGGGAACGGTGTTGCCGTAATTCCTCGTTCTAGCAGTGATTTTCAAACTAGATTGCCATACGCCTTTTGTTGCGATTCTGCCCCACCTCTACTTCTTGTCGGTTGGCAATTGTTGACAGTTTGCCATAGCTCACATGGCCTGCTGGGCAGATGACAATTTCAGCGCTAGGGTCAGGAGAGCAAAGTACGATTTACCCACTACTCGGGATAGGGGCTCGAAACGACAAAAGGGGTGTCCAAACAGGAAACTGATATTCGAAGTGAAAATTGTAAGAACTAAGACACGGTTAAAAAAATCATGGCGATACCTTGGTAAAATAGACTCGATTACTTGAAGCAATACTTGCCAAGCGGTGAGTAATAAATTGAACTGTTACCTTGTTTGGTAATAGCTGTCTTGAACGCGGACTTGGGCTCGGACGCGATTGCGTTTACGTGGATTTCGCATTTCGCGCTGTGAAAAGCGGGACGATCCCCCATGGTTTTAGATGTCTGTTTTTATGAGCTGCAGCCATTGTTCCGTAAGGCAGTTGTTCCTCTGATACGATTACTTGTTTTGGAAGTCTATTCTCTGACTGTCAAAGTACTGATGTTGAACGTGCTGCTTCTCTTGTTAGAGCGAAAGAGTGAAGATTGTACATTTGGCAACTGGAGATATCGGTCCAGTCACCTTCTGTATCGTTGTCTCATTGCATCATGGATACTCTCAGTATTGGGCAGTGTTTCTATCCTATCGGGGATCTCTAGAGTATACGAGGATCTCTTAAAGGTATCAAAGCTGAATGAAATTTAGATAGGCTATATTTTACAGCAGAAGCCATTTCAGCGGTTTTGTAACAGCATTCTAGAAATCAAATACCCATCACATAGATCTACAGCGCGTCGCGGTGCGGCTCATCAATCAGCCTGCAAACAGGCAAAAAAAATTAGCCCTACGTTAGAAAGTTTGAGTGGCATCCTCAATTGTTATGGATATACAATCGTTGGTAAACAATCTAGCTAATGCTGGCTCCCAGGTGTCTGCCGATGATCGAGCTACGGGTGAGCGGTATTTGAAGGAGCATGAAAACGAAGATGGATTCCATGTCCTTCTCCAACAAATCTGCTCAGATCAGTCTCTCCACCAGACCATCCGTTGGCAAGCCTCCATATACTTCAAAAACTCTCTTCCAAAACATTGGAAAAAGTCATCTAAGTTCCCAATTTCTTCTCAAGAGAAGCTGCATATCCAATCAAACGCATTCAACCACATCATTAACGACCCTAATAAGAACTTGATTAGCCAGCTAGCTCTTGCATATGCTGGAGTGTGCCGATCGGCATACCCAAATGAATGGCCAACGCTTTTTGATGAGCTCGTCAGCCTTATACAGGGCAGCGATAGCCTCTCTAGTACGCGAGTTTTCAATGCTCTGCTATTTCTAAATCAAGTTATTAAAAGCATGAGTGCCACTAGGTTTGGCAGCGTTAGAAATAAACTCCTTGAACTTGCACCACAGATCACTATGGTTGTGGGATCTGTGTATTTGCAGACTACAAATACTGCCCTTACTGAATTGACCAGTCAACGAGACAGTACTCCGGAAATTGGAAATAGTCTGGCAATTGGCTATGTGGGTTTAAAGATTTTGAATCGCTTGATAAATGAGGGTTATGCACATCCTAACAGGGTTCCTGAATTGGAGGAACTATTTCCCCAAACATTGCAGCATTTCAAAACGTTCATCACTCTCTATGAGGGCAACCCTAATGATACATACCTAAAATTCGTCAAGCGTTACGGCAAAATGTACCACCAAATGGCTGACAGACAACCAGTTGCATTATGCTTGTTCCCTGATGCAATGGCAATTCCTGAGGCATATCTTCAGATTCTGGAATCTAAAGCACACCTCTTCTATGACCCCTCTACAGACGTAGAAGGCAATGAAGACACTGAATTTTGGGAATTAGTTTGCAAACAAGGGTTCCTGCTTTTGAAGAGACTTGTGAATCTGTGTGCCAAGAAGTCGATTGAAACAAAAAATTACAAACAACCTGAGCAGCCTCCCACTACTTCAGCAGAAGCCGAAAGGGTCAGGTCACGCGAAGAATCACTTCAATTGGTTAGAATCTTGCAGTCATTTTTCAATCTGCAGTGTCAGGAAAATATTCTCACGGTGATTTTCAACGGCTACACCAAGCTTCGTCCGCGAGAGCTCAAGGCTTGGGAAGAGGAGCCTGAAGAATGGTTCAATGAGGATGCGAATAAGGATTGGGAAACGGACCTTTGCGGTTGCGCTTCCAGGCTCTATATAGACATTGTGTCTTCCTTTAAGGGAGCGTCTATAGGTACAGTTCTCTCCTTCATTGAGATGACAACACAGAGCGACGACAGGTTTGTAAAGGATGCAGGTTTACACATTTTTGAGGCAGGATCCTCAGCTCTTAACGTTTACGTTTCATTTGATGACATGCTAGATAAGGTGATTTTTGCTCTGGCACGAGAGCCAGATCCTCTTCTTCGAAGGAGAATATGCTTGGTCACATCTGAATGGATTTGCATTGGCTGTTCTAAAGAGCATAGAACCGGCATTTATCATATGCTTCTTTCATTTTTAAATGAGTCTGACTCTTCAAATGATTTGGTAGTTATGCTGAATGCGGTGACTGCACTTAGATACACTGTCGATGACTGGAAGTTTGAACCCGAAGATTTTATGCCATTTTTAAAAGATTTCCTTACCAAGCTATGCATAATAATGTCGGCCACCGCCAACGTGGATACGAAGCTTGCTATATTGACTTGCATATCGGTGATTGTTGAGCGCTTGGATAGACTGATTGGTCCACATATAGAGACGGTTCTTTCATTGCTGCCGTCCTTGTGGGAAGATGCACAAGATAAACCGTTGGTACTGGGTACCATTAGCCAGGTATTGAAGAACCTGGTGGTGTCTGCTGGCGATGCTTCCATTCACTTTCATAATTTCATTTTGCCGGTATTGAGAGCCTCGATCGACCCTATGAGTCCCATGCAAATGTACCTCTATGATGACGGTCTTGAGCTGTGGCTAGCTGTTTTGGCAAACGCACCTGACGGGGAAGACCATCAACTGAATGAACTTCTACCCTATTTAATTGACCTCTTCAACAATCAAACAGAATCCGTGGAGCAGGGACTGAACGTGTTAGACTCGTATTTACTTCTCTCTGGAAAAGAAGTAGTTTGCAATTATGGAGGAAGTATATTTCAGAATTTTGCTGCATATATCCCCGATATGCAAGTGCAAGCTCTAACTGTACTTGCAAAAACGCTCGAGCTTATTCCCATGGTGTCTTCGTTTAATGACTACTGGCAGTTTTCAGTGCCGTGCGTGGAAGCAATAATAAGTTACGTTCTTGAGCCCAACGGATCCGGTATTGCTTCTTCGCGACTACTCAAGTTTGTTGCTCGAGCAGCGTGGGCAGACGCGTCCAGTCTTCTACAACTACTTGGAGATCGTGCTGGTCGTTTTGTTGATTGCTGGTTTGATCGTTTTGAGAGCATTGGTGACCCTCGTGATAGAAAACTTTACGCTTTGGGGCTCACTGCACTTCTCAGGTCCGGCACGGAGGCGTTGATGATGAAGCTTCCCAAAGAATTTGTAAACGTCTGGTGCGAACTACTGGATGAGGTAAATGAAGATAATGGCGACAGCACTGTTTACTATTCAGCTGACGACTTCAACAACGAAGACCACCCAACACCGGAACAGCTTCGTCAAAAGAATCTCAGACTTCATGATCCCGTTCATACAGTGAAATTGAAGGACTATATTAGAGATGTTCTGCGCGACGTACAAGGAATCTCAGTGCAGCATGCCGAGTTTGTGAATTCCATCAATCCGGAAATATTGCAACTACTGGGTAATATTCTCAAGCCTCGACAGTGAAATGAATAGTTCTACTCTACGCTAATCAAAAAAAAGTATTTTGAGGGTGAAAATAAATCTAGATTTATTTCTAGTTGCAAATATGATAAATAAGTGATTGAAAAGTCAATCAGTAAACATAAATAAGTCAAATGTCAAGCGCGTTGCTTTGCAATTATTCGCTTGGATGATTTGTTTGCCATTTTTTATGAAGATAGTAAACTATCGCTTCATAGCATAGCACATACTGTCGTAACGACTGCACCATGGATAACCGTTGGCGCCTAAAATTTTTCACAACTTCATAGACCAAGTTGCTATCTCCTTCTTCTCGCTCATTCTCGAGCACATCAATTACTGTATCAATTGTGCAAAAGGTGCCAGTGCGCCCGCATCCGGCCGAACAGTGAACGACGACAGGCTTATCATGGTCAAGGTGATATTGTTTTTTGAGTGCAACAAGCGACACAGCGTCACAAGGATCAGCGGGAAGACCAAGGTCTGGCCAAGAAGTGTAGTGAATCTGTGTGACACTTCTTGTCGAGTTTGTCTCGGTCGAGACGAGGTTTAACTTCCTAATGACAACTTTGGAGTTGGTAGTCTGGTTGAGAACCAGCTCTTGCTCCGAGATGCCTTCCAAAACTAGCCCGTCGCTGACAGTTCCTGGTTTCCAGTAGGGATGACACTTGACGTGGCCACCCTCATACTCAGCCGTGAGCATTACAATCAGGGAGACGTTTTCATTCCAGACGACGGTCCAGAAATCGCCGGTCGTGTCTGGAAGGGGTCCCTGGGTAGCAATGTACTTCAAGTCTGAGATTTTTGACGTGACATGGGAGGCGTTGATGTAGTCGCAGCTTTGGGGTTGCTTTGTGGGCACACGGACTCTGGAATGGTCGTAGGGCCAAATGTTGTGGTATCTATTTTTATTGCCGAGGTCTACGCCGGCAGCGATCGAGTACACGCCGGGGCTCTCCGGAGCTTTGGTTGTTGGATTTGGAGCGGTGCCCGAGAAGGCGCCCTGGAGCCGGGACTTTTCAGCGGCCTCCAGTTCGCGGAACTGATCCGAGAGCGCGACCGATCCCTCGTTGAGCGTGTCTCTGATCCACTTTGGAAACGAGTCGACCTCTCTTGCGGGCATCTTTGGCATGTTCCACGAGATGGCCGGCTGGAAGGACGAGCCGTACTTGTCCGAGAGGGAGGACTTGCTGTTGAAGAAGCTTGCGTTCCTTTCGCCAATGCTGGGGATAGAGAAGCCCATGAGGGAGAACGGTTGCACCTGCGAGGCGGAGCCGTGGCGCGACGCCTTTTTCTCGCCGTCCTCCGATTTTGAGAACTTGCACGATTTGAAGTTGCTTGAGTCGAGCGACTTGTTGAGTTGGAACCCGTTCGACTTTGCGTCCGACGTGGGCTGCTGGTAGACGACGTCGTCGACGAGGTCCCTGCCTAGCTGTTCGGCTGCCTGGAAGCCGCCCTCCACGTACCAGATGGTGGCGGTGACCTGGGAGTCCTGGTCAAACTTGCGCAGGGTGTGGACGAGGGTTGCGTGCTGCGCGGACGGCTCTTTGGCGAGGTCCTTTGGGGCGTTTTGGTCGTAGAGGACAATGTGCTCGTAGCGGCCAATGTCCTCGAGCAGCGCGCGGTGCTCGAGGGCGACGCAGTCCGTGAAGCGCGAGACGACAAAGGTTGGCCGCTTGAGCAGGGTGGAAGGGATGCAAATGTTGACTGCGCCGTGGATGCGCGAATGCGAGTAGGATGCGTACGGCCGGACGTCGACGACGAGGAGCTTTTTGCCTTCGGTTACAAACTCCAGGAGTTTGCGCGGGGCGAGCGCGTGCGCGCCCGGCGGCACGACGAGCGGCGGCAGCGCGAACTGCGGCGAGCCCGGGGGCAGCGCGGGGGACGGCCGTGCGCGGTTGGACGACGCGGCCTTGAGGCACATTTCGCTGACCTGCGAGACGCTGATGGGCTTGATGGAGAGCGGTGTGTTTGCGGACCTGGACGGCTGCAGCGACGAGGAGGACGACGCGAGCGACGACGAGGAGGAGGACGGCGACGGCGAGAGCGAGGATGCAGTTGTTGTGATTCGCGGTGTGTGGAGGGCCGGTTTGTGCGCGGTGGCGCTTTGCTGCCGCGACAGCTGGCGGCGCTGCGGAGTGTCGGGGTCTTGCGAGGGCTGTTCTTGCAGCTGCTTCACCTTGTCAGCTGCTGGGCTGCACTCGCTGACCTGGATGGTGCCAAAGGCATCTGGGGATGTGTCAAAGTACGTCGAGGGCATGTGCCTGCCGTGGAAGGCCTGGATGCTTGCGGGGGAGCACGGCGAGCGCGGCGTGTGGATGCTCATTTGCAAGTTGGATGGTTTGTGGCACTGGCGAGTGTCGAGGATCGTGGCCAAACGCGCAGACAAAAGAAGAGGGTGGAAGGCTTTCGCAGAGGGTGGGTCAGAGGGGAGGTACTGCAAAATTAGAACTGGGGCAAAAAGAAATGCGTGACGGAGCACGAGCAGCAGGACGGGGGCTGCTGGCGAGACGAGCGACGGTCGGGGGCGATCAGGCGAGCGGTGCAGAGGCTTGGTCGCGAGCGGTGAGCAATTTGGCCAAATGCCCGCGCAAATGGTGGCACTGGGATATTTATACAAATTCCTACTTTTGCATTTCTCGCAATCGATACTGTGAGGCGCTGGTGGGAAAACGAGCGTGCGTCAATGACGTAGCTGGCCCAACCGGTAAGAGTCGGACATGGAGGCAACGCGGGCGGCTCGCACACACTAGGCCCGGCAGGGCTGTCTCTGGGGCTGGCCAGCGTGGAGCCTCTGCGGGACAGCGGCAGGTGAGCCCAGCAGGCCCTCGGAAACCCGGATGGTGGTCATGAGACCCCTTTGGCATTTGACACGGTGCGACGGTGCTGACCAACCACAGCTAGCCTGGCACCAGCACCCGTCTCGCTGCGCTGGCAGAGCGTCCGTACCCACCGGCCCGCTGCCGCGAATGCTTGCTGCTGCTCACCCCGCGACGATGGGCCGTTAGTCCCTCCCTCGTTCAGGTTGCTATTGCAGCAGAGTTCCTGCATTAATGTCGGGCTCAGGCGAACCCCAAGGAACACAAGCAACAAGCGTACTTTGCCTCAAGCGAGCCCTGGGGCTAGGGCCTCCCGCAACGTTGTGGCTCGGCAGCACGCTGCTCCCACCAGCCGGCACCGCTGTCGCTAGTGGCGAGCGTTGGATTTGAACGTGAGCAGCACATTCCTAAAGCGACCTAACGGGAAACGCTGACGACAACTGGGCACCAATCGCAAACTGTGTCTAAAATTATCTCATGGGCAAGCATCGCAAACAAATTAGGACTCCCCAGTAGTTCCACGCAGCACCGCTGCGACGCTCGCTGTGGGTGTCGGCGGGGACAAGTGTGTGCCTGGAGCAAAAACAAACTGCGCGCACAAGCGTCAAGAAGCCCTCGCGCTGGGCCAGTGCTGCAAAATGACTGTTTCTGCAATTATTTCGACGTGAGCTATTTTTTTACCAGAATTTGCGTTTTACTAAGCTCGCCTCCAGGCACCGTTGCGGCTCATTGCCATAGTTTTAGCTACAAATTATCAGACGACTGTGTGCAATTCTGCGTAGCTCAACTCAAAGCACATGAACGACAATACGGATGTTTTGCTGCCGGCCATTAACTTGGAACAGCAGTACTATTCAGAGGGATATGAAGAGGGTGCCAAGGATGGCAAAGCGGCAGGGCTCTTGGAGGGCAAGCAGTTTGGCATCCAAACAGGATTTCATAGATATCTAGCACTTGGGGTTCTCAGGGGGCGAGTCGATGAATGGAAAAACGACGCACAACTGCCCGTCAAGGCTCAAAAACACTTAGGAGCGTTGAGCAAGCTGTTGGACGACCTGCCAATGACAAATTCGGATGAGGACGCTGCGTCCATTGAAAAGATTTTATTAAAAGCTAGCGTCAAGGGCAAAATGCTCCAGGCAGCCTCCAACAGCCCAAAGCTGCACTTATATAATGACAAGGTTGCTCTGCAGCAAACCGACGAGACAATAGAAGAGCTCAGCGCCAGCTTTGCCCGCTAAATTTGTGCGTCTCTTCAAAAGATACATGCATATACGGTTAACCGCCTATCTCTTTCAAGAACTTGCTTACAGTGGCCACAACGTTTTCGCCTTCTAGCGCAACGTTCGGAGGCAGTGCCGGTGCTTTCGCAACGCACAGAGCACCGCTGCACACCTGGATAGAGGTAAATAGCAAACATGCTGGTGTTCTCGAAGAGTCCGTGATGAAATTCCAGGACATTTTGCGACTTCTGTCCTCCTCCACGCCAAACTCGTTGAGTTTCTCCTGTATC
The DNA here is from genome assembly GCA_003706695.3 of Limtongella incommunis. Lineage (NCBI taxonomy): Eukaryota > Fungi > Ascomycota > Dipodascomycetes > Dipodascales > Trichomonascaceae > Limtongella > Limtongella incommunis. Next base: position 20,489 of record PPME03000035.1, read on the forward strand.
AACGTGTACGGTGACTTCACGTCCACGTCGAACCCCAGCACCTCAAGAAGTAGCTCTTCGTCGCGAACTATCGTCTCCTTCCATCGATGCAAGTCTTTGTTGTTCTCGTCTACAATGAGATTGAGGTTTTTCAGTGCCACCTTGGTGCAAGCGATTGCAACGTCGCGAATTCGCCTGACGGTTTCTTCTGACTTGGTGGCCAGAAACAGACTGGTGCCAGCTATATCGTAGTAGTGATATGCTTTCAGCGAGTTTTTCATGTAAAACCGGTGGAAAAAAACTGCAGCTGTATAAAGTGTCATTGTCGGCACCTTTAGCTGATCACCCACGGCCTTGATAAAGTTCACCCCTTTAGAGCGGCGAATGAGCTCATCTCGGAATGCAATCCCATCCTTCTGCGATGGTGTATTACGAAGCTCGTTTTCAGAAAATATCCATTCCATAGACGAGTAGAATGAAATTTCAATGAAGTCATTGTGGCCGTGTTGGGATACTTTTTGGGTGTGCAGAAACACGGGGTTTCGCTAAGACGTGATTGCTTGAGCGTGCAAAATGCCACTACCTGTGATTATGAGGCGATCGCTGAATAGCGAAACGAGTGACTGATACTCTAGAAAATACATTCCGCTGTTACCTTAACCAACGAACCGCTGACACAACTTTGGTGGTTAAGAAGTCATGTGATATCGAAGTGTAGTTCTCCGGAGAGGGACAAATCGACATGGTCTGTCGCGAGAAGCACTCTAGCCAAGGGTCCATATCTGTCTGCTTTCAGTTCTATTTGCTTTAGAAATTTAAATAAACACTATTCTTTTGATCTCGTAGCTTCATAGTAAAATGTAGCGAAATAATGCTCAAGAACTCGATTTGCATATTTCGATATACTCCTTCATCTGCCTTTCCAGCAATCCCTTCGATGATTGTTCTGAGTTGTTCAGCCACGATATGGTGATATCCAGTATTTCCAAGCCCAGCTTTGACAACAAGAGATTGACGCCACCCACTTCACTCTGTACCATCACAGCTGTCAAACCTTTGGCCGCGTTTTTCAATTGAGCTGCTAGATACGCTTCTTCCTCGCTGCTTTCAAAGGCTACCCGCATCAATTCGTTGCAAAGCAAAAGCAAATATAATACTCTAGTCTTGGGTTGAGATTCTTCGCCTTTGAATGGAAATTTTGCGAACGGCAAAGAAAATAGAGTCTTTCGTCCGGTAGAGACCCGACTCCCACTGGACGCACACTTTTTATACAGGTGCATGAAAAGATTGTTTCGCTCAAATACCTTCTTCAGATCTGTAGCGCAACACTCGTGCAGGAATTCTATGCCTTCCCACAAACCATACTCTAGACCCAAGTCTGTCAATTTCCAATTTCCATCAAGATAGGTGCTCACCATTTTCTGACCAATTTCGTGAGTTTGATCAGAGGGGCTGTATGCCATTTTTACAGCAACATTCAGCATTTCAAAGTTGACAAATTCTTGTGTCCTGGAAAGCGTCCATAGTAGCCGCGAAGCGGCAATACTGAGACTTTCCTCACGCGATCTCGTCAGCAAACAGATTTGGTTGATACGAGAGCGCACGTATGTCTGCGCAAGATTCAGAACGCGAATGTCGCAGCCGCTATCCGCTTTCCTATCTTCACAGGCCTGAATTGTGCTGAAAAATCGGGTGAAGCTTTGAATTGCAATGAGATTGAGTTTGTCGTTAGAGCCACTCAAAACTTCACCCATGATTTTTGGCGCATGCATATCGCCAAAAAACTCAGGATCGACTTCCCAGATGCAGCATAGCGCAACAAATATGGATTCAGTGTTAGGGGAATGACTCCATCGAGACACGAGTAGTTTGGTGATCTCCGCGCCTGTTTCATAGTGCAACCGCTGATATCTAATGCCAGATCGAATGAAATATCCACACAGGACGGCACAGTAAGATACCTTTGCATCGTCTTCAGATTCAACACAGATTTGTTTCAATATCCCCAGATACTGTTGGAATCCCTCGTCACTCAAAACAATGCAAGAAACCACTTCCGATAATGCTAACGTGGGAGTACTAGGTGACTTGAAAAGAATGAATCTGAGTCTTTTAGCAATCACGGACAAATTTTCTCCTAATAGGGTGCAATGCTCTAATACAACAGCCATAATTTTTGAGACGAGTTCTGTCGCTAATGGCGAGTATTTGACTTTTGAACTTGAATTAGTCGCCCTCATGAACACTCTCATCAGCAAACCACAATCAAGTTGGGTGCTACAATGAGGAGCGGATTCAATCAATGTTTTCACAGTTGAAAGTCCGCTCAGAAACTCCTCCTCCCCCTTTGATTCAAGGCACAGCTGAAACCGATTATTAGCATATCTTGTTAGTAGTAGTCGAAATGACGCTTCTTTGGTCAATGTGGTCAACGATTGCCTAATATCATGACTTTCAGCTGAACGTAAAATATAGGACACAGAATTTGAGTTTTTATTTCTTCTGTCAACTGTCAGAGCATCATTTCCTACTGGAAATTCCAGCAATGACTCCCACATAATCCTCTCGGTATCACACTCCATCTTAAAGAAGCCCTCGCTTGCTCTTAAGCGCAGTATTAAGTTGAATACTTTGCACTTGGATTCAACATCATAAGACGAGAATTGATTAATGATTTCTTGCAAGGCATTCCTACGAAGTCGACCTCCACTGCTCACCTTCATGGACAAAAGATCAATGGCCGATTTACCATCTGATGTAGGGTTTGATAGCAGAGTGTAAGCCAGAAGTGCATTTCCTCCTTCTTGCAATGCCAATGAATTAACCCTGTCAATAAACTTCGCATCATTGCAAAAATTATGATTGACTGGAGGTTTACTGAGTTTTGAAAAAGCAAGCAGCAAAGATTTTATTATCGCAGTTGACTTATGAGTGTCTGAAAGCTGCTGAAAAATATCCTGTAGACCCTTAAAAATTTGCATTTGTAATTTCAAGACAACTCCACCTCTTCTTGACTGACGACGATACTGTTCAAAGACATAGTATCCGCTTGAAATATCTACTCCTTTGCTATTATCTGACTCTTCTCCTTCAAAGAAATTGCTAGATATATGCAAAGGAATGGTTGATAGCAAGGAAAGATTGGAGCTCAACTTCTCAAGTGACTTTCTGATCTCAGAACTTGAAACTAAACGACTTTCAGAATTGTGCGAATATTTTTCAATCCAGTAGTAACTGTGAAGATATTCAGCTATCAACACGAGATATTCGATGATTCTTTTCATTTTCCAGTGCGACTCAGTCGTAACTTGCAGAAGCAACAAGAGCTTGCTACCTATGCTCGATAACAAAATGTCTTCCCCAATCAACAAAGGCGCTAGTTGAGACCTGGATTTATCCGTAAGTTCTTTCACAAGGATGTTTAATGATCCCGAACCTAGTGCAAAGCTGCTTTTGGGCTGCAGCCCGGTCTCTACAATGGTATCAATGAGTGTTTCAACCCAGGGGCTAGGGTATGAAGAAATGCTTCCTGAAAATGCGGTAGGAAGGATCATGCACAATAAATAGGTGATAGAGGACAGTTTAGTGCGATAGCTATCAGCAATTCTAATGTCAAGCTCTGGATATGCACTAGATTGAAGATGATCAAGTATCTCATCAACCATGCTACTTCGTATCAATTGATACTTGCTGAACAATAGCCCTATAAGTGTGATAGATCTGATACTTATTTTCTTAAGCATTGCAATGGAGGAAAACGACTTACAGAGGGTACTTTTGAGCATTGCAAACCCTAGAGCAACAGAGCAAATTGGTCTCGCTAAATCCGGGCAATAGTTGTCTTCAACAACCAGAAAATTGATCAACTTATCCAAGCAGAAAACTATCGATGAGCTTACCTTCTCAGCTAAGAACAATTTTTCACTGCTCAAGAGGCAGAACTCAAGAACACGAACCATTGAAGAAATCAAATCAAAGGCAATTGTTTTGGGCTGGAGACTAAGTAGAAGGCACATAAGAGGAAGCACATGTCCTGCTAGAATTCTCAGTTCTCCAGACTCCAACAACCTGTCTACAACTGCAAACAAGTGCGTACAAGCGAAACTGTCATTCAAACAACTGCTGTTACCATCTACCTTTTTGATGATATTCATAGCCTTCTCTATCAAAGATACGTCTAGAGGTGATTCACGATAACTGGCTATTGCCTCCTGATACTCTTGCCACAGTGAACTTGAATCTTTGGATTTCAGCTGTGCTCTAGTTTCCTTCCAAGGGTGTATAGCTGTCTCAGGCTTTTTTTCATGATCAAGTTCAGCGGGGACCACGACGTCATGTGCTTGTATAGCCTTGTCCCTTGATAATGATCCAGCTTCATTCTCACAACCTGCCGTATGCTCTTCTGTGGAGGACCTTTGATCCAATTCGTCTCCCCGATCGACTTTACACCCTTTTTCATCAACTGATCTGGCATCTGAGGGGATTAGCGTATCAATCGCGATTTCGTTCGAGAAGTCATCGATATCAAACAAAACATCATCGGAATTTACACCGTCGTCAATATCCAGCTGAATAACAAAATTGCATGGAGCCAAGCGGCTGCATTCCTGTCGCTGAATAAAGGACAGACAGTTTAGGTGAGCAGCCGCCGGGATGCCATTAGAACTTGAAAAGAATCGTCGATCCTCAAGGATTTTATCGCAACGATCAGTGCTATTCTGTCCGCTGGTGGTCGTGCCATCTTTTACCGACGGCATTTCATGGCCTCGCGTGTCGCGTCCGGCACAGAAATTTCACCTCTTGATATATTTGTTTGCTAAATCAGGAAGTCCGTGTCGGAATTCGACCCTGTGCAGAATCAGGATTTCAACAAACAATGACGTCCGCGCTCACTCAAGTAAAGGGTATCTGCCCTTGACCTATTAGACATGGTCTAGCAGGCTGAGACACAAAAAGGATTGCGTAGTCAGCGAATATTGGCAACCACGTTGGACCTCATCTGGTAGCCAGTGCAATCCCATCAGAGGCATGTGTTTCGCTTGTAGCCATCTGTAATAGATAATCTCTGCCACCCTTTCTCTTCAACACATTTCAACAACTGTTTAACTCCCTGATAAGTTGCCTGTTTCATCTCTTAATTTACATAAGGCAGCCACTGTAAACAATACTCACTACAGTACGCTTACTCGTTTGGGTATATGGAAGGCTGAAATATATGGATAACGACCAAACCTTGAGAGTTCCACTTTATATTCTTATAGCGCTCAAAAGAACAGATATATCCGTAGCGACATGTCTGTAGCATTGGAGGAGGTACAATGGCGGTCGCCCGAATGGATCCAGGCTCATGGTGGGCTTCGATCCTCCAATGTTATTGACTATTTTTCGCAGTCTCCATTTTTTGACCGCTCGTCCAACAACTCAGCTTTGCAAATGCAAACACAGTTCTCAGACCTTAATATTGTCGATTTGCATGAGAAATTGAAGACCATGGTTGGAATTGAGTTTGTTTTAGCTTATGCAAAAGAACCTGAACTGTGGGTTATTCGAAAACAGCGACGATATTCTCGAGACGAAACGCAGCTGCTGTCCGTCTACTTTGTGGCTGGCGAAAATGTGTTTATGGCTCCGGACATCTATTCAATAGTGCGGTCTAGACTCTTGTCTTCTTCTTACGCTCTCAACAGCGCGCTCACCCAGGCCCTTTCACTTCCTTCTTTTTCACCCTCAGAGGGCTACTCTTTTGTGAATGATATGTCGGTGATTAATGATGAATCGCCAGCAAAAAGTGTCAAGGCCAGCCAATATGCCTCTCCTGCTACTCCTGCGTCGAAGCCAACAATGACATACGCTTCACAGAGCTCGCGCGACGTGCTTGATTTGGAAAAGGCCCTGAGAGCATCATTGGCTGACTGAATGCATTGAGTTTTAAGGAATCACCGATTCAGGGTCACAAAGCTGTTTGACACACCTCAATGACTTGGTGTTGCTCTCGCGAAACAGTGGCTTTCTTGCTGATCGAAGAAGCAGCTACACTGTTGATATTGCCCAATTATCAAAGTGAACAATGTGCTGTATTTGAATATTTGATAATTAAAGGAAAGCATACTGAATCTAGGATGTCTCCAAAGGCGAGCCTTAGCTGGTGCCTAGAATGTATGAAGATTCGCTAGTGCTTTGAAAAAGTCAATAGCTATTTCGCTATTGCTTAATTTACAAACAAATGTCTGTATGATTATATTTTATCGACGATAATCACCAATTATGTCGTCGAGACCATGTTCATGGCGAAAAGTTGGGTCGCACAGCAGCGACAATAATTGCATCGTATAGTAAGCATCATTTGCTGCGTTGTGCAGAAACGAGTAAGGAATGTCCAGATATTTTAATACCTTTTCTAGACTTGAAAATTTGGCCGTTGCATTAGCTGTCCATACTTTTTGTGTGTCGACAATCGGGCAGGCCATAAGTGCTGAGCGGTCAATATAGTTATAATCCCGTAAGTACTTGAGATCATTTTCGAGGCCATGGCCCACTATAACAAATTCTCTATTGGATCTGTTAGCTTCCTTCTGATAGCTATAGAAGAGATCCTGAAATCGCTGTTTTACTCTCGCAGTGCTTAGCCTTTCAGATTTCCCAAACACAAAGTTGTCACGACAATTTGGGACCCATCGACCGTTCCTAAGCCTTACTTTGTCTTGGCAGATAAGGTGGAATGGCTCAAACCTTTTTGCATCGGTCTCAGAAGGCTTGTGGACAGTGATACCCAATTCTAGCAACGTCCTGTTATCACGCTCATACCACTCCATGTCAATGCAAAAATACAGCTTCTTGTTTTGAACCATATCATTTATACACTGGTCCAGAAAGGTGCGCTTCTGAGGAGAGAAAATCACTGGAGGAGGAGACTCTGCTGGTTGTTCCGTTGACAGCTCATCATCTTTGTCGTTGTCTCTGTTTATAGAAGTGGTACTGTTCATTCTAAAACTGCGCAGTGTACTCGTCACAGTACCCTTGAAACGTCTTGCCGTCCAATATCTCGCGTTAATCTTGCAATAATTTTTACCGATATTGAGAAGGTCTGTGATCCAAATCTTAATCAAGCTCAATTAATCGAGTGTTTAGTTATTACTGTGATAGGTAACCTGAGTTCAGCAGCTTCCTCAGTCGGATCGACTTTATTAGGTATTCTTGCTGAGCCAGGAGAGACTACATCTTACCCTACTTATGATTCAAGTTTTGGAGCCTCCGCTCTGGAAAAAACGATTAGCTTCGTTAAAGTTTCCCGCCCCATTGGAGCTAAAAATCCATGGTTGATAGAAGTTTCCGACGTTGGTGTGTCTTGATAAGACTCTAGTATAACTTTAGCTAATCTTCGCCGGGATTTTGCTTGCGTTTGCATAAGTTGTGAGAGCCTTACTTCATTGCGATAACTGAGAGCTTAAAAATTTTCTGGCCACGGAAGATCTGCAATACGTTTCTATTAGTCCAGTCAACAAGCACCTCTTGTTGATGGACTCTATTCTTAGGCCTGGAAACTAATCTCTTTGAAGCCTCATGGCTGATACGCTGAGTTTCAACGAGGGAAACATGGATTGAGGGCTAGCATGGCCACAATAAAGTTCAGAGTCCACTCGACAGAGAGAAGATACTCATTTCATTGTATTATCACATACTTGACCTTTTAAAATGAACTTCGCTCTGAGAACAACAGAATTTTTATTTGCATACGGTGTACCGCAGTGGTCATACTGAAGATGAATAACATCAAGCATTCAGAGGACACACGACATAATATAGCGGATCCTGTTTAAAAACAGTGCCGATTACTTCTCATTCTTCTGGCGCTTCATAATTCGTTACATAATAAGCAAACAGCAATATGCATACATACTTACAATGCAAAATTATTCTATTTGACGATCACCTAGTAATTATGTAAACCCCTATTCCCCGAAGAAACGGCGTACTTCAAAGCTTCTTCCGCCTTCTGAACTGATTCAGTTGCACCATGCACGTATACAATGCGGTGCCCACCGCCTATTTTTTCAGTGGTAATCGTCACATTATAGCGTTGTTTAATTGAAGGAATGGCTTTCAAAATTACTGAAAGAAATCGCCCGCCGCTTTGAAACCATTTAGTGACTTGAAGATGCTGAACGTGTTTTTTTGCTAAAACTTGATAGCCACTGTTGCGCTGCAATTGCGAACTTACCATTTCACTACTTTGAGACAGATCAGTGGAACAATGTGCATTGGTTAAATGATCATACCTATTCTCATCAATTGCATTGTTTGTATCATTCCATATTTGAAAATTTTGCTTCTTTTTACTCTTTTCTAGAGACAACTGCTCTGTTGGAACGAGATCTATATTCAGCAAAGTGCCACTGGGGAGATCATTGTCAAGTTCTAGTTCAAAGTTGACACATTCCAATGATATTGCTCGGAACATGCTCCACATCTGTTTGAATACGACCACTAGGTATTTGGTAGATCGCGGAATTGCAGATGAAACCACTTCAAACCCAAATCTTGTTAATCTTGAGGCTAGTTGATAAGATACCAAAAACCTCAGAGAGTCAACAGTTTTGTATAGACCGTCGATCGTTGATTAGATGTAATGTTTCTCATCGCTAATTCTGGAACTTACCTGTTCAGCATTCAACTGGACATTATGCTCATAGCCATTACCTTTATCGGCTTTCAAGCAGAGTACTTCTAGTTCAAACGAGTAAAAAAGAATGGTGTAAATCATTTGAGTACTGACCTTTGTCTGCCACTGAATAATGTGGAACTAGGATTACTCTCGCGTGTGTGCGTTCTCAGCGGGTTAGGGTAGTGCCTTGCCGTAAATGGAAGGCTATGTGAAATTACTCCCATCTAGTAGCTTTCTTACTCGATAAACTTGCTAACGCAATTCATTTACTAATTTACAAAGATGATTTAGAGCTTATTCTCATATTTATTTTAGTTCTCCGTAGCGTCCACGTTGCTGGGTAGTGTCGTAAGCGCGAACTACTCTCTCTTGCCCACCAGCTTCATCTTGCGAGAAAGCAAATCCTCTTTGTTTTCTCATTCTTTGCACCTGGCGCACCTTGCGAATTGCTTTCTGGAACTGTTCCATTCTTGGTCGATAATCAGCAATATTATACTTCTGAATTTCCTGCACGTAATGGTAAGATTTGGGTCTATACATGCGTGCATAGTATTTCCAAGCCAAATCACGTATCAAACACATAACAGGCAAAAGGCCAACCATGGCCCAAAACCAAAGCTGAGGATAAACATGTCCCAGTACTCCTCTATACTCCTTATAAGAAACATGGATCAAAGGAGCAACAACAGCATAGATCGGAAAGAATGCGATCCAAACACCCAAGGATCCAATGATGGCAACCACAGTGAACTTATTCCACATGCTAGTGACAAGTGCTGCCTTGCCCAAAACAGTTACCACACAGGCTGTGTAGATACCTACGCCCCAGGCCCAATTATTGGTGATCAGACCATCTGCTTGATCAAATCCATACTTGTAAATGGCATACGCTCCAAAAAATAGAATGATGGAGTGATAAAAGCCATTAATCACCCACTCCCAGAACTTTCTAATGTTAAAAAAGGTCCCTGAACGACCCAAGTTATACAGCTGAGGATAGCGGTCAAGGAGCCGGGCAGAAATAAATTGATCGAAAACTCCCATTACGAATGGAGGAGCAACTGTAAAGAACACATTGTAAAACGTCATCGTCCATGATTCAAATAACGACTGGCCAGAGAACCCGTTGAAGAATACAAACCAAAACTGTGTCATGTAAAGGGCAATATTCTTATAAAATGAGTAAAGAATAGCGGTAGAAAGACGCTGATATGACCAGGAACCATGTACTAACAAGAGTTTTCGCAGATATTTGAACTGTCCAATTGAAACATCAGCTGAGCGAGCTGCCTGCGTTCCTTCCATGCCACTGATTCCTACTCCAACGTGAGCAGCCTGAATCATGGAAACATCATTGGCACCATCTCCAATAGCCAATAAAATACCCTTCGTATTTCTTTTGACCATTTTTACCACCAACGCCTTTTGTAGGGGAGACACTCTACAGCATATCACGGATTTGCATATCATTGCCAATTCCAAAAACTTGCTTTCACAGGCACCTTCCAATGCAAATCCCAAAGACCGGCCATCAACTACCAGTGCTAGCAAGTCCTTTTCAGAAGAATTAACAGAATTCAACCGAATTGCCGTCAACTTGTTTTCAATGTTTTGCAATGTAGCTTCAGCACTTTCTTCGTTCACAATGAGTAAATTCATGTCCTCACTCAACAACTTGCAAGACATTCCAATATTGATTGCAGTTTCCTGTCTATCTCCTGTAAGCACCCAGACCTTGATTCCAGCATTTTGCAAAGTGTGTATTGTTTCAGGAACACCTTCTTGCAATTTATCCTCGATAGCAGTGGCACCTAAAAGATACAGCGAATGCTCTATTTCCTCAGCTACTGCCTCCAACTTTTCTGCCCTCCCGTCTAACGAGACAGAAGCAGCCTGAAAGGATTTGTTCCAATGTTCATACTCAGCATCAGGGATCACTCGCATAGCCAGACATAAGGTTCGCAGTCCTTCTGAGGCAAAATCTTCCAAATGCCGCATGGTTTGTTCAATATATTGATTTTCCCCGCCGAGCCGTTCCAAAATGACAGTATCAGCTCCTTTGCAGTACAGTCTAATCTGTCCGTCTGGGCATCTAAAAATTGCAGACATCCTCTTTCTTGTGGAGTTGAACTCGCAAATGTTTAAAAGCTCATACTCATAGGATTCTCCAGCAATCTCAATGGCAATCGATTTTGGTTTTCTAACGGTGAAAATGTAACCAAGAGATGCTGCACCGTCCACCAAAGCTCCCTCATCAGGCGACGCTGCTTGATATTTTATTTTACCGTTCGGCTTGATTTCTGGAATAACAGTATGACAAGCCGCAAGAAGAGTGAAAAATTCTGCTATTATTTGACCATTTGGCCCAGAAATGTCATTTGTGAGTGTGTTGAGATCATTGAACCCTATCTCCACTCCGTCAACTACAGTTACTTTCCTGTCCTCTGGAACCTCTGTTGCATAAGCTCTACCGGCAATAGAGCATGCTTTGAACTCCATTATATTCCTGGTCAGAGTACCAGTCTTATCTGAGAAGATATGATCGATTTGTCCTAGCTCTTCAACGAGCGATGAAGTACGACAAATTGCAGGGACGTCTCTTTCTTTATAATACATGTCCAGGTCCGATGAGATTAAATAAGCTTGGTAGAACTTAATAACCTCAACAGTGACAAACAGAGAAATTGGCACCAAATTTGAATACAGTACCCAATATGTCAGCATGTCCAAGAAGAAAAGGCCGACTTTATTCGTTCCCTCCTGTTGCAAGTAAGCAAATTTGTTTGGAGTAATGACAAGGGAAAGTACGTTGCCCAGTGAGGAGGTGATTGACAGAAGAATAAGGATCGAAAACAAAAATATAATTTGAATGTTCAACACATGCTCAACGTTGGTTCTCTTAATAGGAGTGGCAGTAGCATTTCTCATTAGCTTTGTCTCGTGGCCGGTGAACACTACAAGGCCGTGAATCCAAGGGGTATTTCGCAATGTGGCTCCTCTTAATAGAAGTTGATCGGGTGCGAGAGCAATTTGTTTTTGCCCAATATTCATTGTCGCCTCAAACGTGTACAGTGAAGAGTTAGGTCCTTCAGAGACAACATTGCCTTGAACATTGCCAAGTGCATGTGGGTCCACAAGCCCAGCTGTCTCGGGGGCAGCTTGTTTGATTTTCAAGTTTGTCTCTCCGTCGAGGTTTGCAGTCTCAATATAGCAGAGACCCTCAGGCTCTGACGACGCTAGTAATACTAAATCAGCAGGAAAGGGTTCCTCTGACGTGACACGTACAATATCACCGACGCGGACCTTGATCCACTTTTTCTCGACAAAATCGCCGTTTTCCAGCACCTGAATTTTGGAGTTATTGAGTTCTTGATCAGCACTATTACGCTTAAAATCTTCAATGAGTTCCTTGATTGCAGATACAAGAAGAACCACTGCAAGCGTTCCAATGGTGGTAAACCTATTTGTGGGCGAAACGCGAGGAACCTGTTGTATACAAGAGGTGAAAAGAAAAAACAAGTTTGCGTATTTAGAAAACTGTTCAAACAAAAACTTGGGCACGAAAGTCGCAACGTTATACTTTGTTGTTGAGATGTGATTTCCAGAAAAACGTTTCGCGCTATTGTTTGCAGCAGGGTCGTTAATATAAATAGTGCGCGGACCCTGATCTTTGGGGCCTACGTCTTTACCAAGAAGCCGGTAATAGATATGTCTGATGTCGAAATCGCGGGGTTCATCATTGACCAACTTCGGCTTTTTGGCGTCGCGAGTCTGCGATCCAAACCCCCCGGTTCCAGCAGCGTCCGTCAATGGAATATCCATTTCGCTGTACTGCTGTCCCAATCCCAGACGCCGTCGAATTCTGCCAAACATGTTTCTCGAGGGTTTTGACTGGGATTGCACTGGCTCAATGAAATCATTGTCATCGATATCTGCCGCAATACCTGTGCCATCAAAGTAATCATACTGATCAAACGTGTCATGTGAAGTCGTTTGATGAGCAACATTACGAATACTTTGGCCATTGTGCTCATATGGATTAGAGAGGTGATCCACAGAGTCAAAAGGATTTAGACCATCGTTTCGATGCTGACCCTGACCACTGGACTGGGCATAGGGATCATTTTCCAGGTCAATGAGATTCGCCATGACAGTTTACAGATCTCTTTAAATTGCCGCCGCTCAAGGACTGGAAGTTATAAAAAGAGACAAAAGTAACACTGCCCGTCGTTGTAAACTACGATGACGTTTGGGTGCAGGAGGGCTCAGACGGGAGAGGTGATAGGGCTGAAAGGCTGTACCAAGCGGAGCGCGTTGACGCTAGAAAATTTGGGTCGCAAATGATAAAAGTGGAGTCGGGCTCAGGGAAACGCACTCTAAACAATAATGCAAGAACTTCCCGAGAAGACAATTGCCAGCGATTTCTTTAAGCGTTTAGTTGCAAGTTAATGATATATGCGAGGCAATGCTTGTAAACGTGGCGTAGTACGCCTCAACCTGTCTCCAAGGGGTGTCAGAGGGGCAGTCCCGTGACGTGGCGCTGATGTTGCTACTAACTGGGTAGTTAGGACTTATATCTAACTTAATAGAATGCGTCTAGACTCTGTATAGGAAACGCCCCTTCCTCTTCAGATGGGAGTAGCGTTTACTAGTAGATGGTTTGTTTCCAGGATCTACTTACTACTATAATACGTTGCGTAATTATAGCTGTCATACAATACAGATGTAAAACAAATTGATATAAATTGAAATATAAGAAATTGAAGTAAAAGATAAGCTGGAAGAATCCCAGAGTGGGTTCTCCCTTTTTTTAAAAATAGAAATGGTGACAGAACCTCAATAAACGATTCTGACGCGGTCTCCGATATTCGTTCCCATTTTGGGAGAAGCTACACTGTCTTTTCTCTCTCCCAAGTTTATCCACTCAGGATCCACACCAGTTTGTGTGCACAATGCATGCACACCATAACAACAGTCACAAGGTCCCATCGTAGGGTTTGGCACATACTCTCACAGCGAGATTACAATATAGGAGCATAGGCTATACTACTTTTCACCCACACAACAACAGGAAATGACTAAGAGAACTAGAAAGGTTGGCATTACCGGAAAGTACGGTGTCAGATACGGTTCCTCATTGAGACGTCAATGTAAGAAACTCGAGGTTCAGTCTCACGCTCGTTACAGCTGTGCTTTCTGCGGAAAGCAGACTGTCAGAAGACAAGCAGCTGGTATCTGGAAGTGCAACTCCTGTAGAAAGACTATTGCCGGTGGCGCTTACACTTTGAAGTAAGTATTTTATTGCGAAAACTTCGCTTTTGAAACCTTTTAAACCTTTACTAACCCAGCACTGCTGCTGCTACTACCGTCAGATCCACCATCAGACGTCTCAGAGATCTTGCTGACGCCTAAGTGGTATACTGGATGACCATTATTCACCCCAAAAAGTTTTATGATGTAAACTGACTATATGTCAAACATGATATTTAATGTAACGATGTGCTCAGCCATCTACTTCGGATTTGTCTAGTTCATTTTTGATTTTCTCACGTGGTTTATTTTTTTTAGCCATTTACACTTTTTCTTGTATATAGTTGCATAGAGGGCTTCTGTGGAGATGCTTTGAAAGGTGATCTTAATTGTTGGACGTTTGCTAGATGGATCGCATTTTTGAATGCTCAGTGTTTACCATAGACTAGTTTTTGTCCCCGCCTTCCTAGATTAGTTCTCATAGTCACCTGCTGTGCAATCGATAGAAGGGCTGACTTAAGTTTTTCTCTTCCACCTCGTCCAGCTCCTCCACATTGATTTCGAGCACCAGAAGCTGATAATCGATTTGGATTCTCAATTTATTTGCTTATAGCGAGACATCGAATCACCACTTCACGTGTCGTTATTTTTACCAGTTTCCAAGTTGCTGCTTGACTGCTCAGCATTTGCAGCAATCCATCCCAATAACCTTCACTGGAAAGAGGGCGTGCTTGTCTGGAAATCACTTTGCACCCACGCACCCACTTTAAGCCTCCACACATCACATCCCTTAATCAGTTACATGTTGAACAAGCCAACAACAAGCCATGATGGACAAAAAATCGGCACATGCTTTGCCGCAGCAGCCAGCTGTAAAAACCGAAGCCTCAGATATTGAGTCGGTCGCTGATTGCATTATTTGTTTGGAGCCTCTGCTACCATGTGCTTCTACGCCACTTTCTACGGCGTCGTCTTCTAGTACTCAAGCCTGTGCGGCGCAACACGCCACATCAGATCCCGCTACTACTGCAGCCCTATCTTGTGGCCATAAATTTCACTATCTTTGCTTATCGTCATGGGCCGAGCGTATTAACTCCTGCCCGACATGTCGCTCTGAGTTTACTTCCATTGACATACTCGATAAATCTGGAAACCTGGAGTCTACAAAACCGGTCTGCACTAAACTACCTATACACGATGATGACGACATGGACGAAGCATTGCTAAATGCCTTAGCCTTTTGTGAAGATGACCCGGCAATGCTGTGGGTAGGCGACGCCTGTGTTATTTGCGATACAGATGGGGAGCCGGAGCAAACTCTCGTCTGTGACGGATGTGCCAGGCTTTTCCATGTTACTTGTTTAGGCATAGGAGAAATACCAAGCTGCGACTGGTACTGCCCGTCGTGTGAAATTCTACACTCGGGAAGTAGCTTCGATGCGAATTTGCGTGAAAACAATATTACTTCTACTTCTAGTACTAGAAGGACGAGGGGGCATCGGACTCGAAACGGACGCACGGTGGCAAGGCACCATTTCCTTAGGACTCAAATTGACCATCAAAGCTCTTCCACATCCGAAACACCTACTTATCATAATTGGTCACCAGCACATCGTGCTCTCAGTCTCATGTCTTTCCTCTCAAATCATGCAATCGACAGACATCCACATGCTTCTAGAAATCACAGAGCTAGGCAACGAAATGTCAACAGAAATGTGGAATCATTAAATGACATTGACTTCCAGCCGGCTGAAGGTTCTTCCAGTGTGTCTCGCATAAGCTCAAGTGCTCTTGTCCCCAAAAATAGGGAGGTGGAGCAATCCCCAGCTCGTGAAAGCCTCACGCTTGACGAGCAACTAGCATGGGATGACTTTGATAATATTTCAGCCTTAAATGTCGATGACGCCTTATCGAATGCAACCTCCTGCAAAAGTTCCCACCTGCCTAGCTCTTCGAAACGTGTCTCCGATCTGGATACAGAGCGGTCGCCAGGGCCAAAGACGGAGAAATTCAAGAGACCTTGCAGACGACACCAAAAGAGTGATTTCACAGAAAAGGTCAACACCAATGCACCTACTACCTCTGGTGTCCCTTCAAAGTCCATTGAAAACACAGCACCCACACTCGTTCAGTCACTTCTCAGCAACATGCGTAGTAGGACGCCAAACAAGCTTCTTGTTAACGATCAAGCTGACAATAACATTTGTCCGATGTCACCTCCAAATTCCTTATCGGGAAAGGACATGTCAAGATGAGATCTCCATCGCCAAGTAATGCAGTCCCTCAAGGTTCAAGTTCACGATCACTCTCACCAGTAAGTGTAACTAGCGTGCCAGTCTTGTCATTCGATGAGAAGAAACAGGTGCAAGAACTAGTGCGAGACAACTTGAGACCACTTTACCATGAAGGCAAACTTTCCAAAGATCAATATACTATGGTTAATCAGCGTGTTTCTAGAATGATGTATGCGTTGGTGGAACAGAATAACGACTCACATCTTCATGATCTCAACAAATGGTCAGAGACCGTACGTGTATTTATTGCCAAGGAGCTTCCTAGAACTACTTAGAATTCCCTAGCGACATATAAGACCCTAAATTCTATTTATTGATTTTGAAGCTATTGCAATTGATGACTCGTCGAGTTACAATGGAGTCAAGTGAGGGAAAACGATTGTCAGAAGGAACTGGCATTTTTCTAGGGTGGTGGAAACCGAGTGACAAACTGCTTACCGGTGACCCTCTCGGGCAGAATCTATTTTACAAAGAACTAAAGATATGCCTGTTATTGGCATTTCTTTACGCTATTGAGGTATGGAGAAGGCCGTTATTGCTGGATATAGGAGTTGAGGAGTCTAAAATTTTGAGCTATGTGACTTCATACTCCTCTAGACAACTTTTTGTTTCTGAAACTCCACTACTCATCTATCAATTGAACTTCTGGGCACAACCGGTTTTGCATCCTTTTATTGGTGATAATGAACTCTTGTCAGTTCGCACTGTTTCAAGCATTCTGGGATGTGCCATGGTTATCGCCATGTATTTGACACTTCGTATGTGTGCAGTGAGACGCGATATCGGGATATTTCTTTGCGGTCTTTCTATGGTAGAAAAGCTCACCCTTCACCAACAAGCATCACTCCATTCATACTCTCTTCCGCTGGTGAGCATTGCCTTTGCTTCATTAAAGATGTTTTGTAACTCTGAGCCGGGAAGCTTTCGCTGGTATCTGCAGTTAATGGGCTTGAGTATAAGCCTGAGTGTCTGTCTTTTAATGGATAAAAGCAGTATATTCTTTATACTCTTCGCTCATGCTGCTATTTTGTATCAGATGTGGTGGAATATGATTGCCAACACCAAAAATGTTGGATTTTATACCATGATTGCTCTTGGGTGTATTTCGTCTACACCGATTTACTTGAATATATTAAGTATTGCCTATCATGTAAAGCAATGCGATAAGCCGGGTCCGGACAACTCCTACATCTCGGGTCGATATTTAAAAACTTTGGATGAAACATCTCAACCACCAATCGCAAGGAACATCTCGTTTGGAGCACTCATTTCTTTGACACACCAAGAATCAAACCTTCATTTGCAATCTTTCCCTGAATTTTGGCAAACTGGATCCTTACAACAACAAGTCACCTTATATCCTCACTTTGATCTCAATAGTTTTTGGGCAGTGGAAAACGGAGCTGATTTTTCTGAATTCATTGAATATCACGATGAATCGCTGAAAATAAATGAAATAGGAGTGAGTGACATGATGTTTATACGTTTGAAACATGCAACCACCGGTCTTCATCTACATGTTAATGATTATCCTCCGCCAGTTTCTTCAGGAGAGGTTCACCTTGAAGTGTCTGCATATGGTTCTCCTGACTATTCAGGAGATATTAACGACGTGTGGATTGTAGAGCTGGATGAGGAGACTATGGTAGATGTGAACACCTCGGAGCACAACATCCTCAAGCAATGGGAAGCACTTCAGCCTGTTCGTCTTCGTCATTTATTCAAGGATTGTTATCTATTTTCACATAATGCAAAGTTGCCTGCATATGCCCATTACCATCAAGAGGTGACCTGCGTAAGATTCCCCACAAGAAAGTATACAATGTGGTTGGTTAACAATAACTTTCATCCACTAGCAAGCGGAAATGACACTGTGACATATAGCCCATTAACAAGAGACGAGATGTTTTTGGAATACATTGCCGCAGTTATCAGAAAAGCTGAGGTCGTACAAGCGGATCTTTGTCCAACTTTTGTAGATGCAGTAACGCTTCCATGGCATTGGCAAAAACTGTTGAAAACCGAGTGTAGAGAGTCATTTTGGTACAGGGATCAGTTTACATGTAGCTGCTGTCTACTCGCACTATCAACCTATGTTGCATTCAAGATATACACTATAGTTGGCATTCAACGAGGTATCAAATTACAATGGTCTCGATTTGACCATGATGCTGGGCGACTCTTCGTTTGGTGGATGTTCATGTACCTACCGTTGCTCAATAAGGGGAAGGTAGCCATGAAAGAATATCTGCCCTCCTATTATCCATCATACCTTCTTCTTGGCTGTACGCTAGAGCAGATTGTAAGTGTCCTTTCGATCCAGTTCAAAGAAAAATACACTTCACGCTTGTTCAAATTCATTATGATAATTATATTCTTGCTAAAAATCTATCAAGAGATTTCTGAAAATCAAGAATTACAGCCCCTTATCGTTTCTGAAGCAAATCTGTCTGGTGAAAGAACGCTTCATCCTACACTTACAGCCTGTTTGCAACGACATCCAACAGACAACATCAGATCAGATTTAGCTTTGAAAAAACACTCAGATTTGCTCAGTAGCTCAATTCCACTAGACAATGGCCTGGAAGCTCAGGGCAAAGCGTTCGGGCAGCAGCTCTTAGCGGCTTATAGGTCGAAAGTAACCCCTCCCCCAACATTGGACGAAAGCCTTATTGAGAGCTTAGACAGTGATTTTATATCTGCTAACGATAGCATCAGTTTTGTGGAACAGGAGACTGCCAGTGACACTCTTGTCACCTCAGCAGCCGACTCGGTACTCTCAATGACAGACATGTGGGTGGATAACGAGCAGTTGAGTTTATCATCCGATACGAACAAGCTGGCAAAAGATTTGCTAGATTACATCTTTAGAGAGGAAAATGAAGCCACGATACAAGATCTCATTGAAATAACAGAGCTTCAAGACAATCCCGATGCTCTGTTTATTATTTTGGAATTTGTGAAACAAACACTAATTGAGCCTTTATTTGGAATGGCAGCAGATACCACGTAGTCAGAGTGTTTAATAGGATATTGAAGATTCAGCAACAGGATTTCGCCTTTCAAAAGCTTGTGATGAGCGCACCTCAACTAATTTGGCGTGGATGATAAATATCGAAAATCACCCAAACATTTTCACAAAAGGCATTTGATGAACGGCTCCGAACAGCATAGAACCTCGACAGTTCCAGAGATGGCAAGTACTGCCAACTTTAAATGCCTGGCCACACCGCCTCAAAAGTGCGTCTAGTAATGAGATGCGCCGTGAACGGCGTGGGAAAACAACACAACAGATTATTGATCTATTGTGTAGCCAAGATTAATTTTTTTATATTGAAGGTGATTATATTATTCCAAAAGCGCGAATCAACTAGCCTTTTTGACTTTCCATATGTCAATCCTCATCATCAACCCAAATTCTTCGCAATCCATAACTCAAGGTCTAAAGGAAATCCTTGACCCCGCGCCAGACTTTGTATACAAATTTTTTACGGCACCTGATGGTCCATCTCAAATAGACTCAATTGTAACCGAGATTGAGTCTGCTGCTGTTTGCATGCCTGCTCTTGAACCTCTTATTGAGTTACATGATGCATTTCTGGTTGCATGTTATTCAGACCACCCACTCGTTCATATGCTAAGAGAACGAACTTCAAAGCCAGTAGTGGGAATATTCCAGGCATCGATTCTGAGTGCCATGGCATATGGTGGAAAATTTGCAATTGTTACTACAGCGACAGTATGGGAGAAGCTTCTAGACGACGCGGTTCTGGCGTTCTTGGGATCCCATTGGAATTACAAAGGCACATTCACTACAGGACTGGGTGTGCTGGAACTCCATGATCTTGATCAAAAAACCGTTTTCAAAAAAATTGGGGTTTCTGCCACAAAGGCTGTATCGAATGGTGCGACACACATTCTTCTAGGTTGTGCGGGCATGTCTGGTATGGACGAAGCCATCGTCGAGGCTGTCGGTCCAACTGTGAGGGTCATTGACGGTGTAAAAGCTGGCACAGAAATTCTGGTGGGGTTGCTCCGAGCATCCAGCGATGATAGATAGTGTGTCTGCCACATTTCGTCTTATGTTCCCTGAACATGCTTTTAGTGTCTCCACCGAGGCAATGGTATGTAGCTTGGACATCAGATACATTTAATATATTTCGTCTACGACTTAGATTTACGCAGTGCCAGCTGCCTTTTTCTTATCCGAGGAAGGGCAGCCATTAAACGAGTTTCCAACTCGAAGAGCTGCTCAACATCAAGTGAATCAAGATCTGAAGTACTTGTGCGAAGAAGAGTACGGACAATGTCGTCATAAAAACTACTGCATTGTGACGCTGCTTTTGGCGATGAAGTGTTATATTCTCGGCTAGGGGATCGGCTTGGAAACGATTCCGTTTTTCTCGAAGGGCTAGCGGTAAATTTGCCGATGGGTTTCGAAGTAGGAGATAACAATGACGGTGGGGGTGGGAGACTGTGCATTTCCCATAGAAACTGCCCATTGCGTTCCAGGATATTCTGCGAATCTTCATGAACAGCAGCTGTAAGAGTACCCAAAGGCGAGCTCTGCACAGAATCATGGTATTGAGAAGTTCTTTTCACCGGAGACAGTGTATCGCGAAGAAATTGCGTTTTCCTTTCCGGTGAAACACTATGATCTTCTGCTTCGTCATTTATGTTTCTGCCGCTTACCGAGCCAGTAAAATCTAGCAATGGAGCAGTATCTTTTGGCGATACATTTCTAGAATCAATGAAAATGTCTGGCGATCCGCTTCTAGTATGCTCATTTTCGGAATTCGCAGACACCAATAAAAGAGAAATGTCTTCTTCAGGTCGGGATTTTAAGGTGTCACTATCGCAGAAATTATCGTCGCCGGCATCGGGTCTATCCAGCATTTGATCATTGTCCGCTTGCCTTTCATTATTCGATGTTTCCAAAGTCTCGCAACTCTGCAATCCTGCATCCGATAATTCTAATTCTGTTTCGCATGAAAATTTTTTGGCATCAATTTCACAGTTATCAGAGTAATGCTCCAAAGGCTTGTTGTCATTCTCTATTTTCTGGTTTGTGGGAGAACGTAATGAGCTGGTATCAGTGACACCGTTTGTATCAAGCCCGCCTTGATCATTGCCTTGCTGATTTTCGTCCAGTTTGCTTGTAGATGCTGTGCTTGATGGTCCGCTAGACAAGCCGCAGATTAACCTTACCTTTTCTACAGAAGGACTATCTTCAGCATCATCAGGAACTGAACGCTTGGTTGACTGTACACTAGAAATAATCACCGTCTTATTTGGTTGCTCTCCGGAACTGACGTTCTTGTCGATAATGTCGTCCTGACAGGTAGTGTTCATACTATCTTCACGAACAGTACATTGATTCCCATTATCATCATCATGCTCGAACTCTCTTTCAGCTTCTACCTCGCCTATCTTTCCAGCGATGAGGCAGGTTTGCTCAAAATAATAAAAATTTGTTTCCTTCACGAGAAACCTTTCTGCTAGCATTTTTAGTTTGTTGCTGCATTCCGCATCCAAGCTCATGTCTTCCAGCTTGCATTGGTTTTTTTTTATAATATTCGAACATCCCTTTTCAAAATTCGATAACAACAGTTTGCAATGCTCATCGCATTTCACATGTAAAGCTAAAGAAGTCGCAGTAGTCAAGAGTTCGTTAACATCGTTCATACGCTGCATCCAGAGGACCAAAATATCCTCACATAGGGATATGTTGCCACAATCTGGCAGCTTACCACACATTTCCCTCCAAATATATTCAAAAAGAGAAATTGAAAAGCCCCTACCATCATTGTTAAGACGCTGCACCGGAGTTAACTCTCCACTTTTTGAGTCCACGGTCAACTTTGAAGCAGTACACGCTTTATATCCTAAGCTTTCGTACGAAACATTTAAAATTATTCTCAAGCACGAAAGTTGTGACTCTTCCTCAAAATTTTGGTTCACCAGCTTTCCAATCGATGCTATTTGAGACATTGTTTCAAACCCCTGCTTAGGATCCAAATGTACGGTTGGCCTCACAGTACCCAAAAACTTTTGCCACATCGCCTTGATTATTGAATTGGACTCTTTTGATTTAGGATTATAACTTTTGATAAGATAGAAAGCAATATCAAAAGTACACAGTTTCAAATATTTTAAAGGAAATATTGGAAAGTCCGGTTTTGCAATTCCACCCTGGAGAAGGGTTTGATCGCTTAGAGGAGTATTTGATTTGATGATTGAGGACGATAAGGTGGCAGAAGACGTTATTTTTTCAATCATGATAATAACAAACTCCGCAAAACCCATCTCCACAAGTGAACGAAGCATTGGTTCAAGGGTAGTTTTCCAGATCCACGACCAGTACAGGGCAGCTGAGGCTTGCTGAATAATCAACGGCGGAGACATGAAGCAATAAAGTGCAACATCAAGGGTCTTTCCCGTCTCAAGGCTAATATTCGATGATGCAGCCACACGATCACCTACGGCGTTCAGTGGAAGCAGCATGAGCTCTGATACCTTGGAGCTTGGCGGAAGTCTGCTAGTTGCGTGTGAGGTGTAATACTTATCTTTAAAAATGCAAAGTATTGAGCGCCAAGATTCCAATGCTGTTATGCAAACTGCCTCCTCTGACGATGATGCACACCACAAGTAAAACTGGGCTATTCTCTCGAAGTATGGTGAGTTTGCAATATCAGCTTTAACTGAAAGTAAGTGGGCAAGTATGGAGCAAACATTTAAAGCATGCCTTGACTCTGTAGGGGAGCTCAATACGAGTTGCTGCAGAGAGTCCATTGCGCGATCGAAGTTTGAAGTACGACCGTCCCTTGCTATTTTCTCGCTAAAATAACCCGATGCAACATTTCCCATATTTGCATCAGTACCAAACTTGGCGACAGCTTGTTGTAGGACTGAAAGCGCTCTGCTGCGCACGAGAGCAGGTCCGGTATGTAGACGGCTTAGAGGTATCCGCAGCCATTTATGCAAGTTACTAATCATAATTCTCGGAGCATGCACAAAAAGGATTTGAAGTGACAAGAGATACTCTGAAACTGTTCCTCCTGAAGAATAGCATGGTGCATTGACAATTGCATCCAGCAGCCTTATGGCGTTTTTCGACTGACTGAGAAGCGAAGGCACTATCTTGTTGTGATTAATGAAATGCAAGTATGCCCCTATCGTAGTTTTGGATGTATTATTTTCAATGGCAATCATTGCTCGCTCAAAATACCACTGCTTAGAGCTATCGGCAATGTTTTCTGCAATTGACTCAATGCCAAACAGATTAGTGACAACCTTAATGATTAATAATACAATCCGTATATCAAGTGGATCTACCGATGATTCTGCTGCTGTCAAATCCTTCATTGAATGTTCCATAATGACATTGACGTCTTCAGCATGAAATATGGAAGATTCATCACATTTTACTACCGCATTCAACGAAGCATAAACAGAAAGCTTGTCGTACTCCTCATCAGAAATCATTACTTCGTAAACTTCTTTGA
This sequence comes from Limtongella incommunis, assembly GCA_003706695.3. Classification (NCBI taxonomy): domain Eukaryota; kingdom Fungi; phylum Ascomycota; class Dipodascomycetes; order Dipodascales; family Trichomonascaceae; genus Limtongella; species Limtongella incommunis. Next base: position 44,179 of record PPME03000035.1, read on the forward strand.
CAATATTGCCGCCAAGTTCCATTAGACGATCTTCTGAAATTGCGCCAGAATAGATGGCATCTAGAATGCCACCGTCCTCAGCTTCTTCAACAGTTTTCGCACTTTTCAGAATTGATTTAGGATCTGGATTTGCGATATGAAAAGAAATTGGTTTGTCGCTGATATCTCCAAACGTCACCTTCCGTTTTTTAACGATATTACGTCTGCCAATGGACTCCGGAGTGGGCAGTTGTCGATTAACAGGACGGCAAGTACGTCTGCTACGCTTGCGAGGAGTATACATTAGATTTGACAATTTGTAATTGTAAGTTGTCAGAGTTTTGAAGAAGGGTGATTTTTGTTTTGGGTTTTTCTTGCAGCGGTGCTGGTCACAATCGCGTCGAGACACGCGAATTGTAAACGACCAGGCGCGCGTGGAGACTGCCTAATGTGGTAAAGAAATTGAAAAATGTTTCGAAGTGGCATCAACATTAGTCGAATTGAGAATGACGGGAAATATCAAGATGATTGTTGATTCCGATTTAAAGATGCAGTATTTTTAGCAGGTAAAATTAATCCTATATATGTTAATCAAAGATGCCCCCCCCCCCCCCCCCCCCC
>PPME03000036.1:0-43469 GCA_003706695.3 Limtongella incommunis
ATGCCAACGCCAACGCTAACGCCAACGGCTCGTCGGGCTCGTCTGAGAGCTCTGCTAGCGCTAATGCCAACGCTAACGCCAACGGCTCATCGGGCTCATCTGAAAGTTCTGCTAACGCTAATGCCAATGCCAACGCTAACGCTAACGCCAACGGCTCGTCGGGCTCGTCTGAGAGCTCTGCTAGCGCTAATGCCAACGCCAATGCTAGTGGTTCATCTGGCTCGTCTGACAGTTCTGCCAACGCTAATGCCAACGCCCACGCTAACGGTTCATCGAGTTCGACTGACAGTTCTGCCAACGCTAATGCCAACGCCAACGCTAACGCCAACGGCTCGTCGGGCTCGTCTGAGAGCTCTGCTAGCGCTAATGCCAACGCTAACGCCAACGGCTCATCGGGCTCATCTGAAAGTTCTGATAATGCCAACGCCAGTGCTAACGCAAGTGGCGCATCAGGAGTCAGCGAAACAGGATCAGTGAGCTCTGTTGCAGAGACTAGTGCTACCAGTTCAGCAGGTGACACTTCCGAGACTGGATCTTCAGAATCTTCTGGTAACACATCAGGTTCTTCTGGCAGCTCAGGTTCTTCTGGAAGCAAGGGATCATCTGGAAGTTCAGGTTCTAGTGGCAGCTCCGGTTCTTCTGGCAGTAAGGGATCATCTGGAAGTTCAGGTTCTTCTGGCAGCAAGGGATCATCTGGAAGCTCAGGTTCTTCTGGCAGCAAGGGATCTTCTGGAAGCTCAGGTTCTAGCGGCAGCAAGGGATCATCTGGAAGTTCAGGTTCGTCCGGAAGCAAAGGCTCCTCTGGAAGCTCACGCTATAAACAGCTGTCTAACTTGCTGAATTCTCTTGGTTCAAAGGTATCAAAAGGTAAGACTACTACCACTACGAAAACCAAAACAACTACCTCTAAGGAGACGGCATTAGTCACTGGCGGCACTGCCTCTGGTTCCAACTCTTCATCGGGATCGACCTCTTCCTCTGGATCGAACTCTTCCTCTGGATCTAACTCTTCCTCTGGATCCAACTCGTCGAGCGGCACCCACTCTGGATCTAACTCTTCCACGGGATCGAACTCTTCCTCTGGGTCGAACTCTTCCTCTGGATCCAACTCGTCAAGCGGCGCCCACTCTGAATCTAACTCTTCTTCTGGATCTAACCTTTCCTCTGGATCGTCTAACTCTTCCTCTGGATCGAACTCTTCCTCGGGATCCAACTCTTCCTCGGGATCCAACTCTTCTTCAGGTTCTAACTCGTCAAGCGGCACCCACTCGGGATCGAATTCTTCTTCGGGATCTAACTCTTCCTCGGGATCTAACTCTTCCTCGGGATCGAACTCTTCCTCGGGATCGAACTCTTCCTCTGGATCCAACTCTTCCACGGGATCCAACTCTTCTTCAGGTTCTAACTCGTCAAGCGGCACACACTCTGGATCCAGCTCTTCTTCTGGATCTAACTCTTCTTCTGGATCTAACTCTTCTTCTGGATCTAACTCTTCCACAGGATCGAACTCGTCAAGCGGCACCCACTCTGGATCTAACTCTTCTTCGGGATCTAGTTCTTCCTCGGGATCCGACCCATCCTCTGGATCCAACTCTTCCAGCGGTACCCACTCTGGATCCAACACATCGACTGGATCCAACACTTCTTCTGGATCTAACTCTTCTGCTGGATCCAACTCTTCTTCAGGCTCTAACATGTCAAGCGGCACCCACTCGGGATCGAACTCTTCTTCGGGATCTAGTTCTTCCTCGGGATCGAACTCTTCCTCGGGATCGAACTCTTCCTCGGGATCGAACTCTTCCACGGGATCGAACTTTTCTTCAGGCTCTAACTCGTCGAGCGGCACCCACTCGGGATCTAACTCTTCTTCGGGATCTAACTCTTCCTCGGGATCGAACTCTTCCACGGGATCCAACTCTTCCTCGGGATCCAACTCTTCTTCAGGTTCTAACTCGTCAAGTGGCACCCACTCGGGATCTAACTCTTCTTCTGGATCTAACTCTTCCACGGGATCCAACTCTTCTTCAGGTTCTAACTCGTCAAGCGGCACCCACTCGGGATCTAACTCTTCTTCTGGATCTAACTCTTCCACGGGATCTAACTCTTCCTCGGGATCCAACTCTTCTTCAGGTTCTAACTCGTCAAGCGGCACCCACTCGGGATCTAACTCTTCTTCTGGATCTAACTCTTCCACGGGATCGAACTCTTCCTCGGGATCTAGCTCTTCCTCTGGATCCAACAGCTCTTCAGGTTCGACTCACTGTGGAACAGACTGCTCCAATGGATGGAGTTTCTCGGATAAAAATGGCTCAAAGGGACGCCAATCGACAGGTGCCGGGACTAATGTGTTTGTTGTAGCTGGAAATGGTGGAAGTTGTACAGTTACTTCAGCCTATTCCTCTCAAGTGATCTCTGGAAAGACAGTTGTCCATACCACTGTTACCAGCAAATGTCCTTCGACTACTTTTTCATCGACTGGAATTGTGACCCAAACAAATGCCGCAATTTCGACTAGTGGCGAAGCGAAGAGCTCGACTGGTTCTAGTATCCGTCAAACCAGCACTAGATTGATCACTACTAGAGCATCTGAAAACGATTCGTACCAGACGCCTTCCCAAGAAACAGTTACGACCGATAACACTTCCTCAGTTGTGGACAACGCTAATGTGCAGGGTGACATTAACATCGGTGGCGACACGGATACCAACACGCAAAGCTCTGAAGAGTGCATTTCTTGTGAAAGTTCTTCTATTTCGACTGAAAGTGTTGGCCAGGCAACACAATCAGTTGATGCGACTGACTCTACACAAGCAGCTCAGGCAACCCAGTCAGCTCAAACAAGTCAATCGACTTACTCCACACAAGCAAGCCAGGTAACACAAGACAGTCAGTCAGCTCAGACAACTCAATCATCATTTTCTACCGGTGAATATTACTCTTCTCCTTCTTCTACTTCCCAGGATAGCTCTTCTACTACTGTCTATTTCACGGCCGGGACAACGCCCACTAGCACAATTCTGTCATGTAATTGGGGCTGCTCTACTGCGACGTCTTTCCCTGTTGTTGAAACTGCTGGTTCATTGATGGAATCTTCTTTTGAAACCATGTTTAGCACTTTTAGCAGCGTGTCATCCTCTTATTCCTCCTCCTCCTCCTCTTACTCCTTTACCAGCACCAATGTTCAAAGTATGATGTCCAGCTTTGATGAGACTGTACAATACTGCAACTCTAATTTTTCGTCCAGTTCATCTTCCACCAGCTACAGTGTGTTCTACTTTTACTTGAAGGCTTATTTGACCAACATTGTCAATATGCTTCTGAAGTTTGAAAATGTTTCCAGCGTTAGCACGAGCGTGGCCACGGGCATGACTGAGTTTGTTGTGCTCATCAAGGAGACCTGTGACAACTATGACTTTCACCCTGATGGACTCCAAGAGCTCACCGTCTTGTATAATTGTTCCTAAACCACTGGCCAATGACATTCACTCAAAAAACAATACCATTATTCTTTGACAAATCACCAATAGAAATTTGACATATATACTACACAGTGAATAGATTTTTTCCTTTTTAGCAGTATAATTAATTCTCGTGGCTGACTTTTGTGCCAATATTGCCACCTGCAACAATGCCTAGTAGTCAAGCATTAGAATACACAAGTTGAAGACAACAGTACTGATTTAAGGTAGTACTGTGGCAGTACACTGAGACTAGATTTTCCAACCCATCAATACCTATCGCGCATTGTCATCGATGCCTCAAATTAGCGCCCGCGAGGTTAAGTGTTGCGAGAATGATTATCAAATATAGTTCCATGCACTTGACTATGCACCAGACTAATTATTTATTGAAGACAGAGAATAACCAGTTATCACAGCATCAAAGCAATAGCGCGTAAGGCGGAAAAGTGGCTATCAAATGCCACATGGTGAACAAACGTACCTTGGTGGCCGTATGGCGGCCAAATATATATCATGCTTTCAATCTCTTCAATTTGCAGAACCGATTGGCAGTACTTGGAGTTTGAGCTTTATAGCTCTTCAGTAGGCTATGTGTAAAATGCGCATAGCGTAGATCGCAGAAAAAATCATCCTGGCTTAGTTAGCATGAAAACCAACTTGCGCAAACACTTGAGCGGCTTTGTGAATCTTTCTTCGCGGGCTATTCAGGCACTCAAACTGAAGGCATAGAGCAATAGTGTTCATATTCATATTCGAGTTATTGTCGTCGATATTGAACCGATGGCAGCCTACATTGAGAAGCTAATGGCCATCACCAGTGGTCAAAAATGCAGTTTCTAAAAAAGATTTGATAAAAGTCCAATAATTGCAGCACTAGGCAAAAGTAGCCATCACAAACGGTACGAGCTAGATGACTGCTTTTACCTCAATGAAATTTGTGCAAGATTTAGTCTGAAGGAGGACGTTGGCGGGTGTTGAGCAAAATAGAATAGTCATGGTTCGCTTGAGCGTCAGATGAAGATGATCAGAACGATAGAAATTCAATCAGACAAGGATTGACAAAACAGACAACAGATGCAGATGCTTTCTGCCAAGATTGCACTATCGTGCTGCTCCTTTCAAAGATGACGCCAGCTTCCTGCTGATCGCCGTGGTTCCGCTCGTGAGTGATTGGATTAGATTACGATGCACGCTACGGAGCTTGAGGGAGTTAGCGCCTCGGCAAAGGAACTAGCTGCTCTGCAAAACACCTGATGATTCCTTTGAGCTTCCAGTTACGGACAATTCCGCTTAGCTCTTCGCCAACAGCAGCAAGGGAACTGCATGCCCACCAGCAAATGCAAAAGGTACCCAGTTTGTCTTTATCAGTTTGCTTAATTTGGTTTTGCTACATCTGATTTGCTGGGTCATTTTCCGCCCGTTAGCTGTCATTATCGGTCTATTTACTCAAGATCGTATGCAGCCAAAGCTTTTTGCGCGCAATTTGAACCTCAATAGGCTTATCAATTGACACGTTAGATTTTGGCGTTGTCGGAAAAAATTCGCCGAGATTAGCACTTTTAGCAGGACATTTTGTAGGACCGATTGGATGACTCTGATGCAGATAGAAAAAAAAAAAGGGATGCATAACCAAAGTCTGCGATAAACTCCGCAACTCAGCTAGCTGCTCAACTATCAAGTCATATATAAGCTTGGCAGCGGCTCTCCTGCTGCCAAAATCATCGCTTAGCATCAACATGGCCATTTCCGAGAAAGTGAAAGGTTTCACCAAAAGACTTGAGGTTCCCCATAATAGCAAAGAACCGTTTTCGCTGCTGTTCAATAAGGATGTCGCTCCAATGCCTACCAGTCGGCGAGATCTTGGTTTCTGGGCCTATAATGGTATCTGGTCGATCCCCAATCTTACCATCTGGTCGTTCTCTACTGGTTCAGCCATTCTTGTTCTAGGCCTTAATATTGGATATGGTATGGGTGCCTTGACAATTGGCAATATCCTCATCTCCATCTACACTTGTCTCAATTCATCTCCAGGATACTGGTATCATATTGGCTACTCTGTCTGCCAGCGTATGATCTTTGGCATCTACGGCTCTGGGATTGGCATTGCAATCAGAATTCTTTTGTCTATTGTCTTTTATGGCTCCCAGTCATGGCTGGGCGGCCTCTGTATTGTTGTCATGCTGTCCTCCTGGTCCAAGACGTTTATGGATTGGCAAGAAATGTTCACCGGCCAAACACTAATGAGAGATTTTATTGGGTTTCTCATATTTCAAATCATCCAATTCCCTTTCTTTCTTGTAAAACCAGAAAGAATTCACAGATGGATCAATTTTGCTTGCGTTATCACTCTCGCAGCTATGCTTGCCGTTTTTATCAACACTCTAGTCAAAAACGGTGGTCCAGGACCACTATACTATGAGCGAGAATCACTAGACGCTCCGAACCTTGGATGGCAATTTTTGAATGCGGCTACCGTTTGGTATGGAGCTCTCTCTCCAGATTGTACTAATGTATCCGATTATACTCGTTTTGCAGGAAACAAGTGGCATATGTACCTTGGAGTTGTCAGTGGCGTTTGTCTGTCTGGTACTCTGGTCCCCTTGATGGGCTTGCTAACTGCGTCAGCTTCTGTGCAGCTATACAATGTTGAGTACTGGCTTCCGACGGACATTTGCCTGCAATGGATGAGTGATAACTACACTCCTGGTGTGAGAGCCGCGGCCTTTTTCTGTGGATTTGCCTTTATGTCCTCGCAGCTGACGTTCAACGTTGCAACCAACGGAATCACGTTTGGTATGGATGTTTCTGCCTTATTTGCAAAATATCTTGATATCAAGAGGGGCGCCGTTATTTGTGCTTTGTTGTCGTGGGTAGTACAGCCTTGGAACTTTTATAACTCTTCCTCGGTTTTCCTTACCGTCATGAGTTCTTTCGGTGTAATTGTCACTCCTATCATTGCCATCATTGTTGCAGACTTCCACATTGTTCGCCGACACAGAATTAAGCTTTCTGACCTGTACACTGCAGATGCCGAAGGCTGCTTCTACTTCTTTTATGGAGTCAACTGGAGAGCTGCACTAGTCTGGGCAGCCGGTGTTGCGCCCGGTATCCCTGGATTGGTGAATGCAGTGCAAGTAGTTCCAAACATGCCCAATGGCCTCAACAACTTCTACTATGGTAATATTTTGTTTGCTTTCTTCTGTCCTCTGGTGCTGTACGTGATTGTCTGCAGGATCTTTCCACTTCCGCGTCTGGGTGAGATGGATGACGAAGACATCTACAACGTATTTACCCTGGAAGAGTGTCAGAGTCTTGGAATTGCACCTGCCAGCGAGGTATTTGAGTCCGATGGGAGGGATGATACTGTGGAAGAAGAGACCCATCCAAAGACTATAGATGCTTGATTAGTTTGGCTTAGAAATTTGTTTTGAGTTTTAGTTAGGGAATCAATAAAGGGATTGAAAACAGATGCAATGTAGTGGTTGGCGTACCATCAAGCCCTCAGAGAGCAACCTGATGCATATCCTCCTGTATCATCTCAGACAGCGTTACACACGTCGTCTGTACTTTTCCAACGGCCAAGTATACTGACACCAGCCAGTCTGCGAAATGTTGTGCCTGACAGTCTTCCAGCAACCTGAGATCGCCCATGGCTCATCTTGGTGCGTTTGCACACGGCATCGGAATTTACCACCGACAAAGACCCACTGTACAGGCCCTATCTACAGCTGTGTTCGCCGCTGGCAGAAACGTGAAAATTCCGTGAAAAAACCAACCTCGATCGCCAGCAATGGGGCAGCGGCCAAATACCCGGAGCCATTTTGCCCTCGAGGCCGCTAATCCTCATCCCTGGTGATTCCACTCGGAATATGCCTGTTTCGGAAATCTGCGCCAGTCCACATGCAAAAAGATTCGCTGAGCTGAAGATTGTTTGCCTCAGATAAGAACGTGCGAGCGACGTTTCGAATGTCCGAGTCTCAACAAATTCGGTACAGATTTGCGGATCACAGTACAAGAGGGACCAACGAAGTTGTAAAACGCGGCCCGCGAAACAAGTATTCAAAAACTGGCTGCAATGAGTGCCGTCGGCGCAAGATGAAGTGCGATGAGGCCAAGCCTGGCTGCCAGCATTGCGTTCGGCTCAATAAAACGTGCATCTACGAGCTGCGTGTGCGACAGCCGAAGTCCTCTTTTTCGCCCGGCGTTGCTATCACAACGCTCGCTGACTTGGCCAGAGAACATCAGCAAGTTCCAAATGGCAGTGGAGCCATCGCTGCTCAAACCCAGGCTCCAAGCAGCATCGGGAGCCCCATGTATCAGTTCAAAAACAACTCATTACCGGCAGATGCAATCGGGCAGCCGCCAGACGGCGCCGCTGGAAATGAAGCAACAGCCCCTGGCGTGCTTAAGCAGCACCGCGTCGATATAAGCACACAGAATAGCATCGATAGTACTGAAGAAAGGCGGATAAAAGGCTTCAATCACCCTCTTTTGTCATCCACTGCTGGCACCAACAAACCGGCAACCACTGCAAGCATGTCGTCCAGCGCTCAGGTGCGACTGCTTCCGCCCTCCACTTCGATAGACGACTCGACGTCTTCGGGAAATTACTCACCAGTGCAATACCACACATCAATAACTCCATTCGGTGAGGGTTCTCATACGCACTCCTCAGTTGTTGACACGCAGTCGCATTTGTCGCCCTCGAGCACGGAGTCATCCACGTCTCATTTCTACAAGGAGCTCTTTGGGGACGAAGACTGGGCATCAAATGCCAACTTGATTGTGAACGAGTTGAGTGAAATCGTCAATATGAAGCTGTCAGAGGTGGTAGGAGAAGATAGGTCGAGGTCTGCAAGCACACAGCCGCAAGAAATCTATGCATCAACCGCGCGCCATGGAATGAATTCTGTGGCTAATACTGTTAACTCTTTTTACTTGAAGGGTATCCGCAAAAATCTTCCTTCAGACTGCCTTGACTTGAAGGGTGACCACGTAACATACATGGAAGAGTTTTATCGCAATTTTGTCTCGATTATTCTCCCTCTTACGGCCTATTCCAATCGCCAAGAAATCAATCCCATGCGTGATATTCTGTTGACGTATGCTGCAAGGTCAGATTGCTTGTTGCAGGCCATACTGGCCACCGGAGCTGGCTGGTCCTTGAAAAAAACGTCGTTGAGAGAGGACGAGGACGCATATTGCAATTATTTATCTCTCTGTGTTGAATCCCTTGGAAAGCTCATGGAGCAAACTCTGCTCACCAATATTGAGCCAATACTATTAACTGCGCTACTCTTGACATCTGATAACGCGGCAAGTACAAATCAAAACTGGAGGCCGCACCTACGTGGGGCCAAAGACTTGCTGATAAAATACAACCTGCTTGCTCCTGCCAACTCGACACCGCCTCCTGTATTTGTTTTATGCAAATTTTGGTACTCTTCATTCGAAGTGCTTGCTGGGCTGGGCAGTCCACTTGGAGGAACAGTGGAAACGAAGGAAGAAATAAAGGCCCTGATAACAATTGAAAGTGCCTATGAGCTTAATGTGCTGCAACAGCTTCAACTGGTGCGACCAGATGGCTTCAGTCTGATGCATGGTGTCAATGTCAATGTTCTCAACTACTTGAGCGACCTGCTAATATTGATTAGGGCCAAGGGGCAACGAGCAGGGTTCTCAGAGGTAATACCACTGCTTTCCAACTTCCAAGGACAAATGTCTTACGCTGCTGTGACCAGCAATGTGCGGCTATCTCCGTCCTCGCCTTTCAACAACTGCACGGTTGATAGCCGACCGTGTGAGGAGTCAGGTATACCTCCAAGCATGTTTGGCTTTGTCATAATTCGCAAAACCAAATCACGAGTATGTTTCAGCTGGTACGATCTCTGCCATCAAGCATGGGTGCTGGCGCTCATCATCACTGTTTTTACCCGACTATTGAAGGTACCTCGTTCTACCGACTGCGTGCAGGAGGCTGTGAAACGGCTTCTTTCGCTGATGGTGTTTTTGGAGGGGGATATGGCACACAAGTCAAACTGTGTCTTTATCCTGCAGTGGCCCATGCTTGTGGCAGGCTTCAGTGCCATTGACGACAAGGACAAGTACCTAGTGACTACTTTCTTTCGTTTGCTGGCCGAGCTCGGGGCTGGCTCTGCAGGGTTTGCGCTTGCAAAAATACGAAAGCGATGGTCGCAGGCAGAGGCTGACTTATCAGCCACGGATGAGGAGATTGATTTGGTTACGTATTAATTGACGGTGGCTGTCACTCATAGCTGCCGACCGGTCCGCTCTGGCACTACCTGAACGTCTGCCAGCCAGATGATATGGAGCTACATAGCACCACCGCAGATGGTGAAAATATTTAAATCTAGAATGCATTAATTATTTATTGAATTTGCCGACTTACTAGCCCTGCTCTCTGCGAACTCTCATATCGAGAGCATTTCGAAGAGGCACTTTGAGATCCAGCAGACCCTCGCATTCGCGCTGGAGTTGCTCGAGCAGCTGGGTGCCTCGTTTTGTTGCTTCCATTCCTGTCGCATTGCCGCCGACGTCAACATAAGCCTTCACAACCCAATTGTCAGGATCCACGTATGAGCCGTCTTCTTTTTGAATGCAAAACAAACGAATGTGCAGGTCCTTCATGTACACCAGCTCGTAGCCATCAATATGGAACTCCGTGGTCTGCGTGTATCGCAGACCCTGCAGAAACTTCGAGACATCTCCCTCGACGATGGTGGACCACAGTTGGCTCTGCATGCAGACCTGTCGCTTGCCGGCCTCGGGAATGTCATTGATGCAAATGGACCACCGGCCGCTTTTATCTTCTTCGTTCAATACGGCTAATATCCGATAAAATTCATGTTCGCGGGCAGCGCTGGAGGAGCCGAGATACGGCTCCCAGAGCGTGCACAGCTCTGATAGCTTGCGAGGTTTCATGCCTGTCAGCGCAGCAAGTGCATGCAGTGCGACTCTCAGGTCATCTTTTGGCAAATCAGCGTACAGGCTGAGTTGTTTATGCATTGGTGCATATCGGTGGTTGGGAAACAAAGGTGGTGAAGTACTCACGGATATACTGTGCGATAGTAAAGGAAACCAGTGCCGGTGGCACAAAATCCTCGGTTGAATTAAATTGCGCTATAAACTACACTATATGTACGATTGCAAGTACCTTTTGAATGCATGCCCGCTCTTTGCTTGCGTTTGGACCCCCCCAAGTACTGGCAGTGCGCTCTCCGCATCAGCCTCCGAGTGATCACTGGGCTGAATCTCATTACAAATTTTCTCACGATCCGCATTGAGAACAGTCACATAGTAACGAAAGTAGCTAAAGTACCCAGGGAAACAACTAGGAAAGCTTGAAGGCTTTTTTGAAGTTCTGGCGGTATCCGCCGCGAGCAATCTTCTCACGCTCCGAGATTGGCTCCTTCGACCATAATGCGTAAATCACATAGGTGAAAATACCAATCACAATTAATCGAGACAGCTGCTTTGAGTCAACGTTCTCTCTAATATAGTCCATCTGCGTTTGTGTTTCAATGTGGAGGTTGCAAGCGGCTTCCACCTGTTGCTACTTCCCTGTTTGGTTGCACGAGTTTGGTGCAGTCACGAGCCACATCTGCTGAAGGGCTTGCAAAAAATGACGAGTCATTAAAAAAAAATGGCCAACAACGCCGGGGTTCACCGGATCAGGCAAGCTGTTTCTGTATCTGTCAGTTCAGTCAATTTCTGTACGCTGCAGTTTGCTAGGCACGGGAACTGAGACGCATTGGCGGCATCGGCGGCAGGTACAGCAGAGATGGTTGCAGTCGGCTCGCCAACACTCTAGATGATATTTGAAACACAAAGCTCGGGATTTCTATTTTCTTCCGTGAAACACAATGTTTGCTCTCGAAAAGTTCATTAGCACCGCTTAGTAGCAAGAAAACAATGTTGTTTGGCGGCGGGGTTCTTATTTCTGCTACTTATTACCTTCCCCACCTAGTTCGTTAGACTCCACGCTCAAGGCGCCATCTTTCTATTCTGAGGAAGGGTCCGACCTTACAGTAATAATGTTTAGCAGACCTAGTCCTCTTTGGGGGCTTAACGTTGCCCTTCGCAATCGTCGAGACTAGTGCAGCATGGTCTTCTCTTTGTCAGAGTCGACGCTCTTGCGATGACAACCCACCCACAATGTATGTGGGCCCGGAATTCAGTCTAGAACCCGTTAACGGCAACCGAGGACTTTGGGTAAAACAGTATGGTCAAGCCAAGACCGCCTAAGTAAGGTACTCAGATCTTGGCCCCTCCCAGACGGGTGCCATACCCCAGAATTCCACTACTGGAGCACCTTCAAGGCGGCGATGATCCTTTTAGTCCCTCGAACATACCCCCTCGGTTCATCGATTTCATGTTTGACTGTAACCTAGCCCCCCGCTTCTAGTGCGCCGTTCGTCTTTGACGCCTTCGACTATGATGAAACTGTATGGCCATTTATATACTTGGGCTGGTCCGTTGCTTTCCTTGCTCCGACGGTCATACTTTTGTCTCCGGCTTCTTTTCAATCGTTAATCCAAACATGAAGCTTTCCTCTTTGCTCTCAATCGTTAGCGCCGCTGCCTTTGTCGTAGCTGCTCCAACTCCCGTTCTCATAGGAGGTGCTGCTCCTGTAGAACTTGAAGCTCGCGCCAGCTCGGCCCCTTCAGCGTCTTCGAGTGCAGTTGCTGTTATCACTCAGCAAGTCAACAACATTGTCAATCAAATGACTATTGTCAAGTATGCCACTGGTAACTATACCGGAGCATTCCTCATTTCTATTCCATCCTTGCTTAATGTTGCTTCTCAATCCACGAAACTGGGAAGCGTCATTAATGCCGCGACTCAGGCCATTGGACCTCTGGATAATCTAACCTTGGACGAGTCTTTGGCTATTGCTCAGCCACTTCTCGCTCTTCCTGACCAGGTAAATGCAACTCTACAGGTTCTCGTCGACAAGAAACCAAAACTTGACCATGCCGTTCTGTATTTTGTTTCGGCCTCTGTCATTGTTCGTAATCTTGTTGGCACACTCAAAACAGACACCGACAACTTTGCTAACACCCTCACCGGCAAACTTAACCCTGCTGTTAGTCAAGTTGCTGCAAACATTATCTCACAGATTGATTCCTACTTTGCTAATACTCTGGCAGTCTTCCAGGACGCTACCTGGATCAATTTCAGAGCCAAATACCCTACAATCGCAGCAGGAAAGTCAACAAGCACAACTATTAATGACAAGAGAGAGTACGCACGTGTTGTACCAATCTTGTTCTAAGTAAGAACTGCAACTAATTAGTCATTGCTTTTGTAAAACTAGCCAAGTTGAAATATATCGATATCTCGGATTGCAAATGTCAATGAGATTTGTTTTGTGGCCATTTCCCGAAAGCGTAATTTCCCCCTGTGCCCGTCTGCAGGGTTCATGCAGAGCATAAAACCTTATCTTTCGGCCGCTTCATTAAATTTACCTGCTCATTTGTTCCTTTACCCTCTCATATTTCCCATGATTTTTGACACAGTGATTACCAATGGTATTGTTGTCAATGCAACTGGCATAATATATCCTCCCTACTCAGATATTGGTATCACTGATGGCATAATAACGTGCATCGGGTCAAATTTGCAGGGCAAGGTTACTGTGGATGCTGAAGGGGGCTTCGTTACTCCAGGTGGAATTGATGCGCATGCTCATGTCGATCAGCAAGAAAAAGGAGGCGCATATACAACTACCCCCAAGGATGTGGTGGTGGATCATTCCCATCTGCCACCCGTGGTTGGGGACTCCTTTCAACCAGCGTCCAAGTCTGCACTTTGTGGTGGAACAACAACACTTGTCACATTTGCCGCCCAGTCAAGAGACGATGACTCTGTCCTTCCACTTATTGAAGCGTACAAGAAAAAGGCAGATGGGTTTTCTTATTGTGACTATGGTGTGCATTTGATTTTGACCAATGCCTCTGACAACGTTGTCAACAATGAATTGCATCAGGTGTTGGAAGATGGTATCTCCTCTGTCAAAATATACATGTCTTATGAATCTCATCGTTTGTCTGACGAAGCTATTCTCAAGGTGGCGGACAAAACTTCGCGCTTAGGAATGACCATCATGATACACACTGAAAATTGGGATATGATCAAGTTTATTGTGTCAAAGCTATATGCGACTGGTAAAACAGATCCTTATTATCATGCTGTTGCCCACCCGTCTGTTGCTGAGGATGAAGCCTCTTATCGTGCAATCTCGTTGGCCAGACTACTGGATGCGTCCATCTTAATTGTTCATGTATCAACAGAAGCAGCTACCCGAAACATTCGCAATGCACAAACTGGACTTCTTCCAGTGTATGGTGAAACCTGCCCTCAGTATCTGTACCTCATGACAGAAAAAATGAAGGTGCCGAACTTTGAAGGAGCAAAGTATGTTTGCTCTCCTCCTCTTCGTGAATCCACATCAGATGTTGACGCACTATGGGATGGAATTGCCAATGGAACGTTTACTATCGTTTCTTCAGATCACTGTCCTTTCTACTTTGACAACCTGTCTGGAAAGAGACGTGGTATTGTCAATGGCATTGCGATGTTTTCTGAAATCCCTAATGGTCTCCCTGGTTTAGAAACTAGAGTACCTCTAGTCTTTCAAGGTGTTAGTGATGGAAAAATCTCTATTCAAAAATTTGTTGAGGTGACCTCGTACAACCCTGCAATGCTATATGGCCTTACCTCGAAAGGGCAAATTGCTCCGGGATTTGATGCAGACTTGGTTATCTGGTATAAAAATTTGGAGCCGTTTAAAATCACCAATGACTTGCTGCACCATCAGTTTGACTATACCCCGTTCGAGGATTTGACTGTTAAGAATTGGCCCAGGTATACCTTTCTGAGGGGTACGATGATGTGGAATAGGGATGAAGGACGCTTTACAACGGCAAACCCGGAGGGAAAGTTCATCAAAAGATCTGGAAATCAGTTTCACAGAAAGCCGCCTGGAGCGCGCGAGTGGGAAGAGTAGAATAGTAGCCTTACTCTCCTCAAACTGCTGAGGTTCCGTAGGTGACCTAGCGTGAAGGTACCACTGTGAGAGGTTTGCATGAGCACAGTTGTATTTTTTCCAGTGTTTATAAATTATAGCCTTTACAGAGCTCTACGTGAGAGTTAATCGCCTTGACGACTGTCAAATAAAGCATCGCCAGCCCATTTTAGGGTCTTGGAAACCGTTTATTCGGTTCTTGCGGAGTCAAGCTTGAGAACAGCTCCCAAAAGTACCTGGGCTCCAGTTGCACATTCTTCAGGAGTTGAATATTCAGATGGGTTGTGTGACACACCATCCAGAGAAGGGATAAAGATCATTGAGGTGGGGCAATGAATAGAAGTAGCACAAGAGTCATGACCTGCACCACTAGTAATCTCCATGACGTACTCGTTGCCTACTGTCTCGATAGCCGATTCAGTCACAGCCTTAATGCATTGTGGTGCAAAGTGAACTGCTGGAGAAGTTTGCAGGTGCTCAAATTCTACAGTGATGGGCTTTTTAGTGGAGCTGCCTCCAGCCTGAGCTGCGAGAATGGGAAATTCCGCATTAATTTCTGATTTGATTTGGGCAATCATCTCATCTTGGTGATGTCTAATATCAAGGGTGAACGAGACGGACTGTGGAATAACATTCACGGAAGCAGGCTCCAAAGTCAGAATACCGACAGTGGCCAAGCCATCGTGTTTTTTAGCAATTTCGATAGCTTTAACAATCATGGACGAAGCAGCGAGCAACGCATCTGATCGGGACAAAAATGGAGTTGTTCCAGCGTGTGAAGCCTTACCTTTAACCGTAACCTTCTGCCAAATGTACGATTGTACACCTTGGACAATACCGATTTTCTTGTTAGTGTCTTCCAGATAAGGTCCTTGTTCAATGTGAAGCTCAAAGTGAGAGTAAAGAGGATTTGCTTTGAACGAGGCAGGTGTTGTGCCAAGATATCCAATCCTCTTCAATTCGTCAAGGACAGTGACATTTGCTGATTCAGCACCGTCGGCTTCCAAAACTGACTTGATTTGATATGCTTCCTCGAGAGGAAGTATGCCAGCCCAAACATTTGAGCCCATGACAGAGTACGGAAATCTAGCTCCTTCTTCATTGCACCAATCTACAAGAGCAATTGGATACTTGGGCTTTTTTCCACTGTCATGAATAGTACGCAGAACTTCGAGACCCGCGAGAACGCCAAGAATACCGTCGTAACGACCGCCGGTTGGTTGAGTGTCCAAATGAGAGCCCATACCTAATGGAAGACCCTCATTCTCACCCTCCATTATTGCAAATAGGTTGCCAATCTCGTCAACTTTGACGGTGCAGCCAATAGCCTTAACTTGCTCTTGAAACCAATCACGAACACTCTTATCAGAATCTGAAAGTGTCAATCTGCACATACCAGTATCGGTTTCTCTTGGACCCCATTTTTCATGTGCACCCCATTTGGCGGTAGAATGGATGGTGTCCATAAGTCTCTCAGCGTTAATCTTGGTCATTCTATTTGCGTAGCTGCTCAAAAATCTGCAGAACATCTGCATCCTTTATATTTGTTGGAGTCGGCTAAATATGAATATCGGGCGGCTTATCTTGGTCGGCTGTCTGATAGCTGCAGGTTCGGAAGTTTTGACACCAGATTTCCCGAGACGCCTCAAGATATTGTCTTGCAAAGTGAAATCTTTAAAAGAGGGTGGTAGTATCCATAATGTCAATCTAGTTTGTCTCCTGTGCGTTGTATCGCCATTGAAAGAGCCAACTGCCGTTGCTCGCTTATCTAGAGTGTTATCTGCATCTCAGGCGCGCATCTCGCAGATGTGACAGCCGCTGCGGAGCTCCGCAGCTTGTTTCTCTGGAAGCACATGTTTTTGCTATATACAGAAACTGATGACTATGAAGACAACGGTGAAATAGAAGGTATTCCCACGTTAATATAAAAAGGGAATTATTCTCCATGGAACCTGTCTCTTATACTCTTCCCATGTTTTGCCATATTTGGCATGACACTTAGCCTCGTCTCGCATCTCTCGATGAATCAACAAGGTAGCAAAAAACACCACGTAGTAGTAAGGAATAGGAGTGCTGAAACCACATGGAAGTGAGTATCCTAATGCAATAAGCCAGTCACCAATGTAATTGATGTGTCTAGCAACACCCCACCATCCTGATGTAATTAGTTTCGAGCCAGTAGGCGATGCAATATATTTGAGATGTTTGGCTGACTCCGAGCCGGCTTTGAAGGCTGCCTTTTGATTATTTGAGGCTCTGAAGATCCAATAGCCTAGTATGAATACCGAAAGAACACCAGCAGTTCCAAGTTTGCCAATCTGAACAGGGTGGTCAGCAAGGTAGCGCGATTGCAATGTATAGGTGAATGGAACCAATGCCAAATCACCAAAGGCCAGCATAAATCCAAAGCCGTCCTGAATAATATCCATCATGGAGAGGACACCCTGTTCAAAATAGATTCCCTCAATAACGTATAAACCTTGGAGTAGGTTTACCAACAGCATCGAATCTGTAATGTATCCGTATTTCAAATACTGGTGATGAGCCATGGAGACATTGATCAGCATCCAAAGCTGTAGGCCTGGCTTGAGTTCGCAAAACATCTTGAGATCAAACGAGCCAATGCGCGGGTTCAGTTCACGACCAATGTACCAATCGTAGACAGGCGATCCAGTATTTCCCCCTAATGCAAGCAGCTTTTTATCCTGATTAATAAACGATGATAAATACAAGTAGAGCGACAGAATGAAAGAAAACAGAATCGTTACCGTTGTAAGTTCCAGCAAATGATCATACAAAAACACGAGCTCTGGCATAGCTCCTTTGGTAGCAAACCATCTAGAAATGAGGGTGACAACTAATATGGCGGTGGTATAAGGACCGTTGAACTTGTATTTCAATTTGGTTCCGTCTCTGAGGACCGTTCCGTCAAGGACAGTCCCGGGCACGATTATGTCCAGCACACACAAGCCACCAAACCAAGCCAAATATGCAAGCACAGCTTCTTTTGAAATGAAAGAGGACGTGCGAACCTGGTCCAGAATGCTTTCCAGAGAGTACTCCCTCGGGCAACCATTTTGATTACATCCCAAGTACGCGAGGAGACAGACAATTGGCAGGCCAATGGAGATCGCCAGAGCACCAGGGGTTCCGAAGAATTCGTAGTGTTTGGTTATTGGGTTCCGAGCTGTATTTGGCATGGTTTATTTCTATTGTTAGTGGATGTGCACAAAGAGCACAGCGGTTGAAATATATTGACTTTTTTGTCAGTCAGTTTTATGCGAGCTAAACGACCTGTTTACGAGGCTTAGCATATCCGCGCCTGCACCGTGCAGAAGGGATGGCAACAGACATGGAGCTTGTCGGCTTGTCAGTTTGTGATTTGCAAGCTTTTCATTGAGCTGCAATGGTGTTTCCATTCTTTGCGCAAGCTTTGCAAGTGCACAAGACAAGGAGAGGATTCACGGGCTGATACCGGAAATCTACAGACTATAGAGCTTTGTGAGGCGCGAAGGAGGCGTGAGTGATTACTAGCCAAACGGATCTTAGCAGGCGACCGGGGCCAGTGAGAGCAGTATCTTTTTACATATTGTTGTGAGTCAGTCACAAAGGCTACGATTCAGTGGCAATCGCACACTATTTTTCAGGACGCCAAGAGAAATCGCCCACTCATTGTCTTGCGGGTATATCGTTCGGCTATTATATCAGATAAAGTAATTTAATTGCCTTTTCAAGTAAAAAATTAAGGATGCTCCGATAAGCCGCCTTAGGTGTGATGGATAGACGTATATCAACAACGCACCATAACGAGTGGAAATAAGCTTCCCATGCACGGAGGAAAAGAGTTAGATGTGTCTTTGATAGCCACTATTGTAGCTGTTGTCGTTGCAGGTGCAATTCTTATCGCCAGATTTAGCAGCAGCTCCAAGGACACAATTAAAAACAAGTACAAAACCCGTTCTGCTGCGGCCGAAGACGAAGATACACTGAAGCCAGTAGATGATGGGTTTGATTGGTCGACCGAGGAGCCAGTGGCTCACCGACCGTTCCGAGCGGGCAAATATCATCTCACAATGGGCCTCAAGAAGTGCTCGATCAACGATTGGTTGTTAATTGAGAAGACTTACAAATGGATGATTGAGACCAAGAAGATCAACAATGAAAAGTATCCAACCAAAACCATTGCTGCAAATGATTGCGCGCTGGCGGAAGTGAGAGAGCTGTATTCGGAGACGATGGGCTATATGACGTTCAAGTACCCGATGATTTACAAGATTGAGGGTGACATGGTTCATAACACTGTTCTAGACACTTATCTGCCCGTGAATTACGATTCTGAAACCGATGCACATAAGATTATGAAGGATTTAAGTGAGAACATCGAGGAGGACTTTTTGATTCTCAAGCTGGGCGACGAGTCAAAGGGCGAAGACCCGACCAGGTACTACCTGAGAGCGGTTGCTAACTGCGTGCCTAACGGGTTTGATCCGTCTCACAAGATGAACATGAAGTTGAGTGATATCCACGGTCCTGTGCCCACTTATAAGCAGACGCTTGAAATGTCTATGGACAAGTTTTTTGCAAAGTTGCCGGTCAATAAGATTGTTCAGCGAGTGAACTGGACGTTTCAGACACATACAGACACGTTTTCATTGGGGAATCATGCCGGTGAAGCAGAAGATATGAAGGCGTTGAAGCTCGAAGATGTTGACATCAACAATGTGTTTCAGCGATCTGAACGACAAACGCTTCGCCGGCTGCCCAAGACAAGAGGTCTTGTCTTTACAATCAGGACCTATCTTTATCCACTGGTTGATATCGCCGAGGAAGAGCGAGCAGCGGACCTGATTAAGGCCATCGACGGCCTGGGGGCGCCGATGGACAGGTACAAGCGAAAGCTTGAGTGGGGCCCGCTTGTCCAAGAGTATCTCACAAAGCATTTAGAGGGCAAAGGCGTTGCGGTTCCAGTAAGTTAGTCGGTGGGTCTATGGCAGTGCAAGTCCAACTACGCAAGAAGTATCGATTAGTCTATAATTAGTTATACAAGTACATTAGGTTTTTCAATAATATCAGCACGATCGTCTTACATGAGCGAAAAGAAGACAGCCGCGACAAGAGCCGCGAACCACGAGGTCGAAACCACACCTGCGTTATTGCTAAACACGGTGGCTGACGCCGATCCCGAAGCGGCAGCAGAGGATGTGTAGTTGCCGGTGGAGTTGGTCTTAGTGGTGGTGACAGAAGCAGACGAGGTTGCAAGGGCCGATGTGACATTGGACGCAGCAGTGCTGGTAGCGGCGCAAACGGTGACCTTTTCGGAGGGAAACGAGGTGGACAGGGCGCTAGCAAGAGCAGAGAAGATGCTTACGACTCCCTCAAGCGACTCTACAAGCTCACTTTCCCCGGCACATGGGACGGAGATGTTGTAGGCGAAGAGGGCCTCGTAGTCGACGACTGCGGCGCCGAACTCGCTGACCACGGTTGCGACACCCTCCTCGACGGTGGCGTTAAGCTCGCTCTTTCCCTCGCCAACGAGCTTTGCAAGCGAGGTGAGAGAGGTGGCCCAGGTGCCCACGGCAGAGGCAATCTCCGAGGCATCGGTCTCAGTGAGGGAGGAAGTAGAAGCGATGGCGGCGCCGGTGTCTTTGATGGCAGAGCTGTAGGCCTCGAGTGCGCCAAAGGGGTTGCCGGTGTCCGGGCTCGACGATGTTGCAATGCTGTTGCCGAAGAAGTAGGAGATGGTGTTGGTATCGTTGATCAACGTTTGGAAGCCAGAGAGAATGGTGGCAGGGGTGGCCATGGCGGCCGAGGCGAAAGCGAGCGAGACGACGAATCTGGACAACATTGAAGAGCAGCGGGAGCAGAGAAGTTTGCATGCGACACGGGATTAGCTCGCGTTTTATACCTTTGGCATGTCTGGTCGTCATGTTGTGTCATGCATATATGCCTGTCTCCTTCTGCATAGCTAGCGTGCTCCACTTGACCGGCCAGTCAATGGCGAACACTGTCGCTCCGCACAAGGAACGTTTGGCGAGACCTTGCCGCTCAACTGAGGAGCTCGCGCCGGCCGGTGCTTGTCAATGAAGCAGCTGGATGCGACGCTCGGAAGCCAAGAGTCTCGGCATCCAGGCACGAGTGTCGGACATGTTTGACAGGGAGCGTGGGCGCGCGATTTTGTGCAGCTAAGAGATGGGTTGGAAGTTGGTGCAGGGGACACGCAAGCTTCGTGGAGCACAGAGCGGCACTGGAGGCTCTCGATGGTGCTCAGTAGGCGCTCCAGCGACGGTCGCCGGCGCTCTTTTTTTTGCCAGGCCCGACAGCGCACATCACACTACGGCCATGCATTTGCATCATGCTAGCCAGAACGGCGGCAGCGACCTCGAGGAAAGTACGCCAGCGCTGTGTCAACGAGGCATTTACCGGGCGCGACTACGTCTATTTGGCGATTGCGCCGGCTGTGCGAGCGAGGGACGCAGCTGGCGACCGCTGAGCGCTTGGGCGTCCAGGGTTCTCGGGCCAATGAGCGACGCTGAGCGGCGAGGACAAGCTGCCGCGCGGACGGGTTCAATTGGCATGGGATGGCTGTGTGCGCTCAGACTTGATCAGCGCGTACATGAGGCTGTGGCACAGCGCTAGCGCTGCTCGGCTGGGCTCGAGACTTGAGATTAAACGTTGGATTCATCTTTGCATTTAGTAGAGCGAGTAAGTAAACGTGAGATAATACGAGTTCTACAGGGAAGATTAGCTAGAGCGAGTATGTGAAGGTGGATTAGCTGGTAATTCTACAGGGGAGACTAGCTAAAGCGAGCACGCTGGTTGCCGCTGGTGCGCTTTGCAAACTGACTGTCGCTTTACAAACTGACTGTCGCTTTGCAAACTCGCTGTCGCTTTGCAAACTGACTGGTCGCATGGCCCAGCTGTCAGCTTTACAAACTGACTGGTCGCATGGCCCAGCTTAGCAAACGACTGCTCAGCCCAGCCGTGTTGGGCGCGGCCGGGGGCGCCCCTCACCCCTAGCTCGTGGCGCGTTGTCGAGACGGCGGAAAAGTGTGAAAAATCGAGCGTGCCAACTCAACAACCTACTCTTGAACAGCGATAGTGTCTGAAATGTCGCGCCCTACCAACATTGGAATCAAAGCTTTTGAAATCTACACGCCGAACCAGTGCGTGAACCAGGCCGAGCTGGAGAAGTTTGACGGCATTCCGGCCGGCAAGTACACGATTGGCCTGGGCCAGACCAACATGGCCTTTGTCGACGACCGCGAGGACATTTACTCGTTTGCGCTCACGGCGGTGTCTGCGCTGCTGGCCAAGAACGCGATTGATCCCAACTCGATTGGCCGCTTGGAGGTGGGCACCGAGACGCTGCTGGACAAGTCCAAGTCGGTCAAGACGGTGCTCATGCAGCTGTTTGGCGGCAACACCGACATTGAGGGCGTCGACACGGTGAACGCGTGCTACGGCGGTACGAACGCGCTGTTCAACGCGGTGAACTGGGTGGAGTCGTCGTCGTGGGACGGGCGCAACGCGATCGTCGTGGCCGGCGACATTGCTATCTACGCCAAGGGCAACGCGCGCCCGACCGGCGGCGCGGGCTGCGTCGCCATGCTCATCGGCCCGGACGCGCCCATTGTGGTCGAGTCGGTGCACGGCTCGTACATGCAGCACGCCTACGACTTTTACAAGCCCGATCTCAGCTCGGAGTACCCGGTCGTGGACGGCCACTACTCGCTGACGTGCTACACGCGCGCGCTCGACCAGTCGTACCGAGCGTACAAGGCCAAGTACGAGAAGAAGCACGGCACCACAATCTCGCTCAGCGACTTTGCCTACTCCGTCTTCCACGTGCCCACCTGCAAGCTCGTCACAAAGTGCTACGCCCGCCTGCTGTACAATGACTACCTCGCCGACCCGGCCAAGTTCGCCGACGCGCAGATCCCCGCTGAGGTGCGCGACGTCGCCTACGAGGCCTCGCTCACCGACCGCAACGTGGAAAAGACCTTCTTGGGCCTCGCCAAGGAGCAGTCCGCCACGCGCCTCGCGCCGTCGCTCCAGGGCCCGACCAACACGGGCAACATGTACACAGCCTCCATGTACTCGTCGCTCGCGTCGCTGCTCACCTTTGTCAAGGCCGGCGACCTCCAGGGCGCGCGCGTCTCGGCCTTCTCGTACGGCTCCGGCCTCGCGGCGTCCTTCTTCTCCTTCTACGTGCGCGGCGACGTCGCCCCCATCCAGGAGAAGCTGGCCTTCAAGCAGCTGCTCGACGGCCGCCACACGCTCTCGCCAGAGCAGTACGAGGCGTGTCTCGCGCTGAGAGAAAAGGCACACCTCGCCAAGGGCTTCGAGCCCACCGGCTCCCTCGAGCGCCTGCGCAAGGGCACCTACTACCTTGTCTCCGTCGACGACAAGTACCAGCGCAAGTACGCCGTCAAGGAGTAGCCATGTATTTTGTAGCACTAATATACGCATCTAATTACTCAAGACTGAAAATGTCACTCTATGTAAGGCCGCCCTTGTTCACTATCCAAACAACATCTGCCATGGTTCAGTATTCGGTTTTCCACGTTTCGGTCCTCACCGTTTAGCCCATCTCGCCAACGCTGGCGCCGCACGCGCCGCACTTTGCATCCGCGGAAAAGCGCCGCCAGCATCCCAAGCGCTTCGCAGACGAGCTCGACGTAAACACAGACAAACCGCAAAACCACGCCAAAACAAAAAACAGCTGCGTACGTGCACAGTGAGGCTTGCGGAAGGTTGCGCACTCTCAAAACATGCCGCCGGGTAGTACAGGGACAGCAGCGGCGGACGGGTCGCAGCTCGCCAACCTCAGCAAACTCAACACGCTGGATCTCACGCTGAGCTCCGCCAGCGGCCGCGACGACGGCGGCCACAGCTACGCACACGGCCTCAGCGACCTCCGCGACGGCCTAGACGACAACCCCTACGACAGCGACTTTGACCTCAGTCGCGACTACAAGTCCCTCTCCAAGCTGGCCGGGATAGGCAAGCTCCGCGAGCCTGTCAGCGCCGCGAGCGACGTGCCCGCGAGCGACGTGCCCGCGAGCGCCCCGGGCCACCAGCGCATCCTGTCGGGAGGAGAGCCCACCGGCCCCAGAATCCGGCCCATCATCCCCATCCACCGGTCGCCGAGCGTCGACCGCGCCGACGCAAACGCAAACGCAAACGACATGTACAAAGGCTCCCCGGACAGCGCTGGCAGGCCCGACCGGCCGGGCGCGAGCCTGTTTCGCGGGCAGCACTTCCGCCGCTCGCTGACGCTCTCGCCGACGCGGCCCAAGCGCACCGCGTCGGCAGGCACCGCGGGGGCGTTTGACGACGACTTTGACGACGACCTCACGCACGACTACGTGTCGCCGCTCACCACGCCGTCGGCGTCGCCGCCACTGGCACGCTACGGCTCAGCCCCCGGCGGCAGCGCGCGGCAGCGCGCAAAGACCAGCCCCAGCAAAGCGCTCGCGCACCACTCGCCGCCGCCGCCGTTCGCGCCCGACGCTGCGGCCAGCCCCGAGAAGGTGCTCCGCGACGAGTTCAAGGCCCTCATTGCCGACCAGAAGGTCGTGCAGAAGGCGGTGTTTGCCATCCAGGAGCGGCTCGTGCTGCAGCTGCGCATCGCGCGCAAGCTCATGGAGCGCCAGGGCATCCCGCTCGAGGACGTCGACGAGGACGGGCTCCTCGCGAGCCCCGACACCGCGCAGCCCACAGACACCGCCAGCAGCGCCGCTGCCAAAAACGCATCGCGTGGCTCTGAGTCGCAGACGGCCGCCACAAGTTCTCAGCAGTCGCTGCTGAGAATGCTCATAAAAATGCTCTTCACCATCGTGCTGGCGCTCATTCTGCACTCAACCATGAATATTTATTACCAACACGCTCAGATCCTCCTGGCGTACGAGCAGCCCAGCTGACTGGACCTGGCAGCATGCCCATACATAATCTCTAATGACTAATGTTACAAATTTCAAGACAAGCTAGTTACAACGTCTCTAGACAAGAACAGTTACCGTCTCTAGACAAGAACAGCGAGCTTGCCGCCAGCCTTCCAAAACTAAGCATTCCAAATACACTCATAGCAAATACACTCAGCCTTCCAAATTGTGTTTCCCCATAAATACACTCAAGCCATCTCCACAGTCCGTTTTTGGACACACGCTGCAAGCACCTGGCCAGAGGCTCGTTCGAGGTACCACGGCCCGTCATCAGTCAGGAGAGGCTCTGCACCTTGGTGGGCAAGCCGATCTGCACCACATGTAACGGCCAAGCGTGCTAGTGGCGTGCCTTCACGAACGCCAGCACTGCGCTCTTTTCGCGAAGATCGAGCTTAGTGCACTCGCGACGATCCAATGCTGGGAGTGCCAGCGACGCGGATGCGAGAGCAGCGCCGAAAATTGCAGAGGGATCCGGTGGGCCCCTGTGCGAGCAACCCAAGAAACCCGCGGGAGCCTGCGCAGAGGTCCTTCCGCGCCGTTGGCCCAGAATCGAGATACCCGAGTCAGAGATCAGTCCATACAGCAAGTGCAGTCTAGACCCTGTAGCTGTCGCATCCCAATCACGGCAAGTGACAAGCTGGAAAAGAAAATGCCGCGGGTAATTTGGGGCTTCCAGTTTGGGCAAGGTAAGGAAACGATAACGGCGGGAGCTAATTAGATTGACCAGCTAGGCAAGACATGAGCTAGCCAGACCGTCGGGCCAGGGGAGGGCAGGTCATAGCAGCAGCTGGCGCAGCTGCGATTTTGCGCTCTGCATGTGCGATTTGCACCACGCAATATGCAGTGGCAATCTTGCGATGTGTGCTTTCGCAGTCTGGCAGAGCGCTGGGAAGCTCAGCAAACCACCAGCGACCGCCGAAATGCAACTCGAAATTTATTTTGCACAAAATGTTAATTTTTTTTTTTTTGCAACACCTAAACTGTCTTGTGACATGGAATTTTTTTCGGCTCGGTTGTCTTTTTTTGCCAACGACTATCACACTGCAATTTGCCCTGGAAAAAGCTGTGGAGCGTTTGATGCGCGTGCAGGTTGGGAGCGTTAAAGCCCAGAGAGCCTGAGGCGCCGCCTGCGATGACACACCTGGACAGGTCTAGTTTTACGGAGCTGCTACAGGACCTGGGGCCTGTAGCAGAGCCGACGGGCCAATCCGGTGCGCAAACTGGTGTCCAACCGCTGTGCCAACCGCTGAGCATGCCACCCCGTCGGCTCTGCTACAGCGCTACTGGCAGTGCAGAGCCCGGGAACGCAGGCACCACGAGCTCGCTGGCCTTGCCTTTGCGGTCACGTTTTGCTGGCTCTTTATTGTGTATCCATATAGAGCGATGCATTCACGCCCTTGGAGAAGCACCAACTTGGACAAGGAATGAAACCGAGCCGGATGTACCGAATGAGACTCGCCATGGACCCGCGCCAGGGAGCCCAGCTAGCGGCAAGAACGTGAGCATTTTTACGGCAGCAAGCCTCTAGCAACAATGCCTGGCGTGCTTTGCGGTAGCTGGCGCTGGCGGTGGAGCTGGGTTGTCCAATTTTTGCCCACAGTGATCATGAGCATCCGCCCAACGTGCACCGATTCCATGTGTGCCCTTGGCGTCCAAAATATCTCTGCGTTAGTGGCTGGAGCGTTGGGCTACAGTGGTTTGCCACGATAGGGGGCCGGCCCAGGGACGAGGGCAGATTGCAAATTTGCGAATTTGGAAATGTACAAATTTACAAAACAGCAGTGCGGGCCGGCCGCCAGTGCGCTGCTGGCGCTGATCGTGTCAGACAGTGCGAGAGTGCGTACGAGCTAGGCCCACATTCTGGGGATGTGCGCAAAACATGGCCCCCAAGCCGATTAGTGATGACACAATGACGTTGTGCGTGGTGAGGAGGTCAGCCGCCGGCAGCTTGGGAATGGTGTAGATCTGCTGAGCGCTGTGCGTTTGTGGCTGTCGCGGCGGTGGAGCTTTGGGGGCCCGCGCCGGCGGCGGGCTCGTTTTCGTAGGGGCGCGCCGCTCGCGCGCCAGTGGCCAGCGCTTCTGTGGACTCAGTATCTACGCCCACCGACATGTCTTAAGTCACAGTGCATGTATAAGGTTTTTTCGGTGCGCTGTGTTTTATCCCCTGAAATCAGCGACGGTTGCGCAACCCAGCGGGATTTAGCTGTTGCCACGAGCCTGGCGCGCCGTTGCAATGCCTCTGCGCTGCGCGGTGCGGTGGCCATGCGTTTTGGCCAGCCGGTGCTGGTGCGGGCTTGGTATTGGCTGCGCTGGCCGCTGGGCCCGTCTTCCTTGTTGGGCTGCGCTGCGGTAGTACGTTAACCACCAGCAAACTTGCACCAGCAGGCGTTGGTGAACATGCAGTGCAGTGTAGTGCGATGTGTAAATAAAATGGGCTGCCCTATTTTGGCTCTAGTGGAACTATACTGGCCGCTGGATACGACCCCGCCGGCGGGCTGACGCGCGGGACTTACTGGGCACAGCAGCTGCGTGCTTGTCCGCTGGCCATCAGAGAAGCTCCGATGCTGCCCAAACGGTGCATAACATAGCTCCTGATCTCCGCCGGCCAGCGCAGCCAGCAGATGTCATGAATAATGCCAAAGCTACAGAGGCCAACTCGAGCAGCCCGTGCACGGTCGCAGCATCGCGAGGCCCGCGCTGGAGCGGCCGGGCCAAAGAGACTCGGAGTGACATTTCTTTTCGGCCCTCACAAATTCCGGCCCAAACAGGCAATTTCGCTGGGCACCATGTTTGGCGCAGTGGTGCCAGCTGTCAGTGGTTCCCTCAGGATCGAAGGCAAATCATTTTAGATTCACCTGCGTAAGACACTCAAAAAAAAGATACTCGCACGGCAAAAAAGCAAAACACAACCGCAACCAGGAAGACAAAAAACAAAAAAAAGCAAGTAAAAACATCCCAAGCCCTTGACCTTACCAGGAAGAGGCAGTGACAGAGGGCACCCAACACACATAGGCAGGAGGTAAATCCTATAAGTTGTTGAAGCAATTTTTTAAGCAGAAACCTTGTTTGTATAAAAGATGCCATTGCTCCGCCGGCGTGCCCACCGCCACCACCAGATGTCATGAATAATGCCAAAGCCGTCTACAATAGCAACATTGCTAACGTGGCCTGTCTCTTTTGGTTCAACGACTACTCCCTGCTCGAGTCGCTGTTTCTAGCCCACACCTCGCCAGACCCGTCCTCGCCACACTCGAGCCCGCTCTCCTACCTCACAGAGGCCCCAAAGCTCTCCGGCAGCCACCACCCAGCCTTTTCCGACGCTCACGTGCCGTCGAAGCTCAGCATTTCGTCTGTCTCGTTTCGCCAGTTTGTCGGCACCGTCCTCGTCCAGACGCAGCTCCCGCCGACGGCCGTCTCGCTCGCGCTCCTCTACATATTTCGCCTCAAGGCCCTCGCGCCGCAGCCCATCCGCGGCTCGGCCAACTCGGAGTACCGCGTGCTCGCCGTCGCCCTCATCCTTGCCAACAAGTTTCTCGACGACAACACGTACACAAACAAGACATGGGCCGACATTACACACCTGCCGCTGCGCGAAATCACCGCCATGGAGGTGGAGTTTCTTGCAAACATTCGCTACAAGCTCAACGTGTCCAAGGCGGCCTGGATCCGCTGGCAGTCGGACCTCAAGCAGTGGCTCGTCATCCACGCAAAGCTCGTTGCGCTCCGCTCGCTGCCGACGCCGCCGCTGCAGCCGTCGCTCATCCACACCTCGCCCAAGCGCAAGTACGTCCCGGCGACCGAGAGTCCCACCAAGCGCCCGCACCTCGACGACCGCTCGCCGCAGCGGCTCGTGCCTGCGCTGTCGCGCGGGCCTGTGAAGCCTAGCGCGCAGAATCAGTTGCAGAACCCTATGCAATTTGCCCAGGCACATGCTCAGTCTGCTCCTGTTCAGGCACAGGCACATGCTCAGGCACAAGCACAGGCACATGCGCAAGCTCAGTCTCTAGCACATTCTCAGGCTCAGGCTCAAGCACACGCACAGGCTCAGGCTCAGGCCCAGGCAGCTCAGGCCCAAGCACACGCTCAGGCTCAGGCCCAGGCAGCTCAGGCCCAAGCTCACGCTCAAGCACAGGCTCAGGCCCAAGCACACGCACACGCAGCCCATCAAGCACATTTGCAAGCTCACGCCCAGACACAACCGCAATACGCGCAGCCCCTCCCCCAGCACTTCCAAGCACCGGCTGCAGTGACGTACTCGCAGCCTCCCGCGCAGCGACTCCTTCCACCCCCCGTGCAACGGCCGGGCCTGCCATTGCACGCTGTGCAGCCTCATCCCCAGCCGCCATTGCACGCTGTGCAGCCCCAGCCGCTGCCCGCTGCGCCGGCGCCGGCCCCCCAGCACAGACTGTACGCCACGCCGTCCAAGGAACACCACCCAGTCCCGGGCGCGTACGCACCGGCGTACCAGCCGTTTGCCACGCCGCTGGCTGGACAGACGGCGCAGCCGCCAGCGGGCAGGGCCGGTTATGCGGGCAACGGCATGGCGATGATTCGCCCGCAGTTTCTGCCCGTGCTGCCGTCGGTCATTTACTCGCCGTCGGCGCTTGAGCCCAGCTCGCACAGCACGTCGCCCGTCGACCAGTACTACGCGCTGCCGCCGCCGCTCGCCGGCAGCCACTCGCCGCCGCTCACCTTCACCACCGCGTCGCCCACCCGCGGCGACTACCCGCTCAAGGCGCTCGTCAACCCGTACGACCAGCAGCTGTTTGAAGGCCAGCCGCAACAACCCCACCCGCTGCAGTACTACATGGCCAGCACGGGCCGGCGCCGCTCCCCGCAGCAGGGCCCGCTGCCCATGCTCTTTAGCTACGAGCTCGAGCAGTTCCCGTGGGCGTCTATATAGCGCGCTTATTTATTGTAGAGTTATTTATTTTATGCATTCTTGACCAAACCTCATCGCCCCGGTGCGGCTGCTGCGTGTTGTGTTTGCAACTTTTGCAATTTGCAACACAACATGTCTGACCAGTTCACAGGGAGAACCGTCCGCGTGACGCTCGCCGACCGTACGCAGCTGCGCGGCACGGTGGGCTCCGTGGCCAACGGCCTGCTGACGCTCGCCGACGTGCTGTTTCTCAACACAGGCAAGACCCGCGCGCACGCCGTCGTGGCGGCCGCCGACATCCAGGACCTCGATCTGCTGCCGAGCAGCGAGCTGGCGCCAAGTGCAGCCGGCACGGCCTTCGCCGACCCGGCCGTGATCGCGGCCGTCCCGTCGTCGACGCCGTCGCGCGACCTCGAGTCGTCGTCGGACGACGACTCCATCACCGACGCCATTGCATACGACTTCCAGCAGGAACGACGGCAGGCGAAAAAGCAGGCTGCGAGTGCGTCTGCATCTGCGACGCCGAGCGCGTCGGCGCCGGCGACCCCGCGCAGCCAGCGCAAAAAGAACAAGCGCGCAGGCAAGCACGAAAACGGCCACGCGGCCGCCACGACGTTTGACAGCGACGTGTCGTCCATCAAGGGCACGGAGTTTGACTTTGAGTCGAACCTGCGGGCGTTCGACAAGGCCAAGGTGTTTGCGGAGATCCGCGAGCAGGACCACGTCGACGCAGCGCAGCGGCTCGTGAGCCACAATGTGCAGCGGCGGCCGGCGGCGAGCGACAAGTACAAAAACTCCGAGATGGTGCTGCCGCAGGCGGGCTGGAACAGCATCGACGCAGACGACTCGTCGCGCGAGCACAGCCGGACGCGCGAGGGCGCCGCGGAGCCCGCCGAACCGCGGCCGAGCACGGTGCGCCGGCCGTCGCGCCAGCTGCCGGCCAAGACGCTCTCGTTTGTGTGCCGCAACACCGGCGCCGTGTGCCCGGCGGCGTCGCCGCTCCAGCTCATCGAGCTCGACCGGCTGCTCGGCGCCGGCAGCGGCCTCAGCGACAGCGCCATCGACGAGAACGGCGGCCGCGGGATCGCGCAGTTTGCGATCCAGCTGCTTGGCGGCGCGTCGCGCTTCGCCCCCGACAACCACAACGCGCGCCCGGTCGTTGCCTTTCTCACGGGCAACAACCGCATCGGCGCGCGCGCCGTCGCCGCCGCGCGCCACCTCGTGAACCGCAAAGTCAAGGTCGTCATCGCCACCACGCCGCGCAACAAGAGCGACGAGTTTGTCACGGCGCAGCTCCGGGCGCTCGAGTGCGCGCCCAAAAGCGACGTCGAGGTCGTCGACAACATTGCGGCCTTCGAGATGGCCGTGCGCCACGCCGCCCCGGAGCTCGTCATCGACTCGCTCCAGGGCTACCTGTCCACGCTCGACGACCTGTCCGACGACGACGACGGCGACTTTGCGCTCGTCAAGTCGCTGATTGAGTGGACAAACGCCAACAAGGCCGCCGTCATCTCGCTCGAGATCCCGTCCGGCATCGACGCCGCCGCCGGCACGCCGTCGTCGCTGGGCCTCTTTGTCGACGCGCGCTGGGTGCTGTCGTGCGGGTTTCCGCTCAGCGGGCTGCTGAATGCCCAGCTCGCGGGCACCACCGAGCCGAACCAGTTTATTCACTACGTGCTGGATGTGGGCTATCCGCTGCGGTCGTCGAAGGTGGCGAGCGGCAAGTTCAAGCGCTTCTCCAAGCTGTGGTTCGGGTGCGACTGGCTGCTGGCGCTCGACGTCGAGGAGCGCTAGCCGTCACATTCCAGCGGGTGGTGAGTTGTAATTTCCCAAATAAGTAATCACAAAACATTTTGCAAGTTGCCAGAGCAACTTCACTGTATCAGCATACTGTCACATACTATCACATACTGTCGAGCTGGACACCGTTAAGCTGGACACCATCAAGCTTGGCACCGAACCGGGCACGCGGGCCCAGCTGGCCGCTGGCTGCTCGTGCTCGTGCTCGTGCTCGTGCCCGCGCCACATCTGACGAGTGGCGCTCGCCGTCGGCACCCAAAAAAGCCACAACTCAACCAAGTTGGGAGGCTCTTCTACTCCACCCATCCACCGTGACAACCTCAGCTGCTGCTGAAACAACAAACTTTTACAGCTCTTACAGCTCTTCGGTCGGTGCCTTTGGTCGGTGCCTTGCAACTTTGCTCCAACCTGCTGAGCAGCTAGAACGGTCTGAAAACAGCACAAGTGTGCGAACTACAACGCTTTTGCAACACTAGCAACTTTTACACAAGCAGCTGAATTTGCCATGGGTGCCTGCTGCAGCGTCTGCTCTACAAACGATGCGTCCTACTCCCCGCTGCTCGCTGAAAACGAACGCGAGGCGGTGTCGGTGCTTCTCAGGTACCTGGACAACCGCGGGGAAGTCGACTTTTTCTCCAACGGGCCCTTGAAAGCGCTGACGACGCTGGTCCACTCTGACAATTTGGAACTGCAGCGCTCAGCCGCACTGGCATTTGCAGAAATAACGGAAAAGTACGTCCGGCCGGTCTCGCGCGAGTCGCTCGAGCTCATTTTGCTGCTCCTCACCTCCAAGGACGTGGAGGTTCAGCGCGCTGCGGGCGCCGCGCTGGGCAACCTCGCCGTCAACAACGAAAACAAAAAGCTCGTCGTCGAAATGGGCGGCCTCGAACCTCTAATCCGCCAGATGCAGTCGCCAAACGTGGAGGTGCAGTGCAACGCAGTGGGCTGCATGACTAATCTGGCCACGCACGAGGAGAACAAGTCCAAGATTGCCCGCTCGGGCGCGCTGCTGCCGCTCACCAAGCTCGCCAAGTCCAAGGACATGCGCGTGCAGCGCAACGCCACCGGCGCGCTGCTCAACATGACGCACTCGGACGCCAACCGCCAGGAGCTCGTCAACGCGGGCGCCATCCCCGTCCTCGTGTCGCTGCTCTCGTCCACGGACCCAGACGTCCAGTACTACTGCACCACCGCCCTCAGCAACATTGCCGTCGACTTTGAAAACCGCAAAAAGCTCAGCCAAACCGAGCCCCGCCTAGTGAACCACCTCGTCGCCCTCATGAAGAGCTCGTCGCCCAGAGTCCAGTGCCAGGCGGCCCTTGCATTGCGCAACCTCGCGTCCGACGTCAACTACCAGACGGAGATTGTCAGGGCCGGCGGCCTGCCGTACCTCCTCAACCTGCTCCAGTCCAGCCACACACCGCTCATCCTCGCGTCCGTCGCCTGCATCCGCAACATCTCCATCCACCCGCTCAACGAGGCGGCCATCGTCGACGCCGGCTTCCTCAAACCCCTCGTCGACATTCTCGGAAAGTCGGGCAACGACGAAATCCAGTGCCACATCATCTCCACGCTCCGCAACCTCGCCGCCTCGTCCGAGCGCAACAAGCTCGAAATCGTCGAGGTCGGCGCCGTGCAAAAGTGCATCGCCACCATCGCCCAGGCCTCGCCTGCCGTGCAGTCCGAAATGACTGCGTGCCTCGCAGTGCTCGCGCTCGGCGACGAAGTCAAGTCCAAGATGCTCGCGCTTGGCATTGTCGACGTGCTCATCCCCCTCACCCGCAGAGACAACATTGAGGTGCAGGGCAACTCGGCAGCGGCGCTCGGCAACCTGTCCAGCAAGGTCGGCAACTACGACGCCTTTGTCAAGTGCTGGTCACAGCCGGCTGGCGGCATCCACGACTTTCTCATCTCCTTTTTGAGCAGCGACGAACCGACCTTTGAACACATTGCAGTGTGGATGATTGCACAGCTGCTGGAATCCGAAGACAAGAGACTGATAAAGCTGCTCGGCTCCACGCCAGAAATTGTCAAGAGTATCCAGGGCCTGGCCGAGAGAGATGCAAACGCCGACGGCCACACCGACGACAGCACATACGCCAGCCAGATGGCTGTGCCGGCCCTCGCCAAGAGGGTGCTGTCGCTGCTGGGCGCCAGCTAGAGGAAACCGCACAGTTTACAAACCACAGTGCCAAGGACACAGTTTTCGTGCTAATGACCTCCTTCCAACGGCAGGTATCTTTGCAACTCAACCATAGTGATCATTATATATTGTATTAATAATAGAGTGTTAGGTGTACCGGTGCTGTTTTGCTGCTCATCACCTCATGAAAACCAAGTCCTTCCTATTCGGATCGCATCAACCCAACTCGGAAACGGGCAAGGCCACACTTCTACACTCAAAGGTGAGAATGGCAAAAGACGATCATTTCAATCAGCTAGTGAACGAGGTGAAAACCTCTAGTGACTTGGGCCACTGCGAGGCTTTGCTCAATTTTGTTGTCAACAGCAAGTCCTACGAGAATTTGGAAACCGCCTACAACTTGGTGCTTGGAAAATTTCCACTGCTGTACGGTTATTGGATACAATTTGCAAATGAGACCATAAAGAGAAGGGGCGACGCAGAGGCCATCAAGATCTACGAGCGTGCCGTCACACAGTTTCCGGTTTCCGTCGATCTGTGGGTTCAGTACCTGACAATAGCAGAAAGAGCTGCTGCGCCCACAGACGTCAGTGCCAATGACGCCGGCGAGGAGAGAAGCTCCAAAAAGGCGAGGAAGGAACTTAGCGTTGACACGGCAGCTCTCTATGAACGTGGCGCAAGGGCTTGTGGGTTTGACTTTTATGCACATCCGTTCTGGGATATGTACTTGGGGTTCATCGCTAATGCTGTCGATAAATCAGACTACAAAACGGCCGTTCTGCTGAAAAGGATATGCTCTATCCCCCTCCACCAGTATTCAAAGTACGCTGAACAGTACCTGGCTGTTGCTCCTTCATACTACGACCAACTAGGGACTACTGCCGATGACGTGTCTGCGCTCTTGGAGGCGACCCGTGGCCTCGTGGAAAGTGCATGGCAATTTGAGTCCAAAATAACAAGGTCCTATTTTCACACTTTGGAACTGGAGCCCGGGCAGATCCAAAACTGGCTCGCCTATTTGTCGTGGGCGACAGCTCAAAATCTGCCCACAGAGTTAACAAGCTTTCTATTCGAAAGAGCACTCGTACCAACGGCTTTGTACGACAGTGTTTGGATTGAGTACATGAAATGGAGCAACCAGCATGGTGCATCAGCTACAGAATTGCAGAATTTATTTAGACGTGCGACCTCATTTCTGCCGGTGAAAAGTACAAGTCCATATCTATGGGTGGCATATATGACTCTGCTAGAATCAAGAGGTTTAGGGCAGACCCTGTGCAGAGATATTTCGTCAGCTTATTTGGCGGATCATTTCAATTCTACCGTGTTCTATCACCGGGTCCAGCT
Source organism: Limtongella incommunis (assembly GCA_003706695.3). Classification (NCBI taxonomy): domain Eukaryota; kingdom Fungi; phylum Ascomycota; class Dipodascomycetes; order Dipodascales; family Trichomonascaceae; genus Limtongella; species Limtongella incommunis. The sequence goes on from PPME03000036.1 coordinate 34,625, forward strand.
AGAACGTCGTTTTGGGGGACCAAAGGGTGCGTTGAAATTTCTTGAACAGTTTGCAAAAGGAGATGCGTTAACTGGCATCTATTGCAAGACAATGCAGGGTGCTCTACAAGGACGTTATTTATTTGATCTTGACAATGCTGAAACGGTTTTGCAATGGAACTCATCCCGCAATCAGCATTCCGAGAAAACCAAAAGCTCCAAAAATAAGCGATCCCGGGAATCTGAGCTTCCTGAGCAAGAGGATTCCTCTGTACACTACAATTCAGACATGCTAACTACTTGGTTTGAATTGAAAATGGAAAAAACTAGCATTGACGAGAACTATGACGAGTTGCACCAATATTGGAGTGACATGGTGAGGCAGGCAGCTGTTTCTCCCCGCGTCGTGCATGACTTGAGTGACATCTACAAAGATTTCTTGGATAGAAATGGCCAATTAGATAAGTGGATGGAGGTCGATCTGGAAATCAATGGATCTATCAGCACAAGAATGAGAGAGCTCAGCAAAAGAGCTCCAGATGGAAATCCGTACTCCACCTTGTACAAGCTCAGACTTGAGGCGGGTCACCCAGGAGTCGAGATTGATCCTCTGCAACATATGACATTGGCGCAAATTTTTGAGAGTGCGAAATATAAGACGTTGACTGCACCATAACTCAATCTGAATAAGAGCTTAGTATGCACGGTCCTATTTATTTAACAAATTTCTTAACCCATATTATCAATGTTCGACACTATATCCAAAAAAATAATATCAACTCAAAATATCAACTTAACAGTATGAAATAAATAGAATATTTTTTTTTTCAATCCTCGATAAGAAGCGCTCTCGTGATTATCGATCATCCTATCATTTGTAACGAAAATGGCTGCTACAGTAGAATCAGACAATTTGACAGAAGCCCAAAAGACCGAGGTTAGTCGTATGGAACGTGGCGATGAGCCATTTACATTTGGACAACGTTATTTGACAAACGAGGATGACGTTTGGAATCATAACGCTTGGGATCATGTCGAGTGGAAGGAAGAAGATCAAATAGAGGCTGAAGAAAAGCTTTTGAAGCAAAAAGATATGCCGGTGAAAGATTTCGACAAGTCACTATACATGTCTCAACCAGCGAAATACTGGGACAAGTTTTACAGAAACAATAAGGATAACTTCTTCAAAGATCGCAAGTGGCTCAGACTTGAATTTCCAATTCTTTTTGAAGCTACCAGGGCGGACGCTGGCCCTGTTGAGATCTTGGAGGTTGGCTGCGGAGCGGGAAATACAATGTTCCCCGTTCTCGAATTTAACGAGAACCCTAGTCTAAGAATCACGGGCGCAGATTATGCTCCGCGTGCCGTGGAAATTGTCAAGACGTCCCCAATGTACGAAGCGCATGCAAAAAACGCAAATGCTTCCGTATGGGATTTGGCAAATCCAGAAGGTACACTCCCGGATAACGTCGAGGAGCACTCTGTCGACATTATTGTACTGATTTTTGTTTTCAGTGCTCTAAGCCCTGACCAGTGGGAATGTGCTGTTGCCAACTTGAAGAAACTGTTGAAACCCAAGACAGGACAGATTCTGTTCAGAGATTATGGTCGTTATGATTTAACCCAATTGAGATTTAAGGGTGGCCGTTTACTGGACGACAATTTCTATATAAGAGGAGATGGTACTAGGGTGTATTTTTTCACAGAGGAGGAGTTGGATCAAATTTTCGGCAAGGTGTTTGAAGTCAAAAAGATTGCCACAGACCGAAGGTTGATAGTCAACAGACAAAGGCGGTTGAAAATGTTTAGAATATGGTTGCAGGCACATTTTGTGGCCCGAGACTAAACAAGCTTCATTTCTTTACCAGAAGTGGCTGCTTTCCAATATTGTAGCAGACAAACTACTTTGAAAAGCGCCAAATCAAAGGAAGTTTCTCTCAGCCAATTGACGCTCTGTCCAGTCTACACTCTCTCTTGCAGCCTTTATATCGCGGCCAATGAACGAGGGTCTTGCCTCAATGCCGTAAGCCAGATAATATTTGCCATTATCTGTATTGGCATCCAACGTTGGAGCCAATGCAGCAAACAGGATAGAATAGGCACCATGCTCCTGAGGGATGCCGAATATTGCGGAAAATGCTTTGAACCCTGCTGAATAGAACCAGCTAGCGAAAGTGGAGCTACCAGTATAATGTACAAGAATATTGGTATCAAGAATATAACCTGGATGCACAGCACTTGATAGAATATCAGGATGCCTTTCAGCAAAAACTTTTGCTGAGTGGAGATTAGCAGCCTTTGTATTACCGTACCGCACCATTGACCAGAATGATTGTGGGAAGTAGTCTAAATGGTGGCCCAGACGCATTCTGTCAAAAACTAGATAATGGCCAGTAGACGATGACCAGACTATCCTTGCGTCTTCTGATTTTTGAAGGAGCGGCACTAAAAGTTTGGTCAAATAAAATGGACCTACCTGGTTTGTCTGCGTCTGAATTTCCAAGCCATCTATTGTAAGGGAAAATGGGTAGGCCATTATGCCAGCGTTATTAACGAGCAAGTTTAAAGTGGACTCCGACGATGAAAACCTATCTGCAAAGCCTTTGACAGTTGTCAAGTCTGCAAAGTCCACAGTTAGTATGGCAAGTTTGCCTTCTCTAGCATTGTCGGGCAAAGGCTGATTTTGGACTCTTGTTTTGGCCATCTCCAACAATTCACTACGTGCTCGCTCCAAACGCGGTAGTGATCTAGAAACCATATAAACGGTCCAACCATGCAGGTATAGATGCAAAGATACATAAAACCCAATGCCTGAGCTTGCACCGGTGACTATAGCTACTTTTTCTTTGGATTTATCAACATACGGGAGAGTATTAGGATCGTTCATCAACAACAAATATACGCCAAATTGAGGGTCCTACAAAGTGTGCAAATATTTTACAAAAGCATATATACACAGTGTTTACACAAAAGATTGTTGAAATTTCCACTTTAGGACTCCTGTCAGTAGCAATTACTCTATAGAATTCCGCTTTTGCAAAATAAGAGTATTGGCTTACAAAATAAATATCGAGCCCTAAACTGTCGTTCCTGGAACTGCTGTAATGGGCTGGGCAGACGCTCTCTCAATCGGCCCCAAATCCGCGCCTGCGCTCACGTGCAACTGTCAAACGAGTCCGGTGGGCAACCTCTTGGGCTACAGAATGCACAATCTCACGGTGGTTGTACCAGTGGGACGTAATCAAAGCCTTCATCTTATTTAAATTGTGCAGACTTGTGGCTTTTGTGGACCGACTGGATCGGATCGACGTAACGGACAACTGAAATGACCTCGTCTTTTCATTTCCCTTCCGCGAAGGGCTCCATACCTATCGAATTGCATCCTAATCTGACACATTTTGGAGAGGCCAGCAGCGGCGAATCGCTGGTGTCTGTGCGATATGGCTTTCGCCCTGATTCGGTAGACTTGTCTGCTGATATGCATATGGCGAAGAAAGATGATAACTACGTCATTACTGCCAAAGCGAAATCTGGCAAAACGGAGTCGTTGGCATTCCAGGGCCCGGCTTCAGAGAGCAAGGATGACGAATATGTGCTTGTCTTTAACCCGCAAAGGCAGGTGTTTGTTTTGCAGCCCCTGGCTTTCACACTCCGGGTCAACGCTGTGCGCGGTGGTGTAGGTCCTTCCAAAACACCCGCCATTAGCACACCTGGCAACGGCACTCCTGTTGGTACTCCAGTCACAATGCCCACTATTGTTGGCCGCACGGGGGGAAAAACGACACCGCGGCCGTCTCCGTCAACGACGGCGTCGAAGAAGCTGCCCGCAAAGAATGTGGAGGCTGTTGCGGTGGAGAGCGATGAGGATGACGATGAGGATGACGATCTTCTTGGTGCTCTGGCGGACGAGCTAGAGCATTCTTTGGAGGAACCAGACGAGGTTCCCCTCAAAGCTGCCAGCGGCGCAACCGCTCAGTTGAACACTGCAGACGACAGCGACATCTCTGATGAAGACGACCTGACTAACAATGCTGTTCAAATTGTTGGTGCAAGCAGTTCTGTAGCGAGAAAAACGTGGTCTGACTCGTGGACCAATTCCAAAGCCAGCACTCCTAATACCGGTGGGCCCATTTCCCTGCGAGGATTCGCCAAAAGCAGTCGCGATGAATCCGAGGTTTCTTCGAGCGAGGAAGAGTGACGCACAAGACATATATACTAGCCTCATACATACTATTTAATTTATCATTTTGTCCCGAATCTTCTGCCTGGAACATAAACTTCTGTCAAAACCTTCCTAATCAGGAAGAATTTCAAAATGTGCCAAAACTACGCGCTCAACAGCACCACCTTTGCCACGCACTATAAGCTGCTGTGGCCCTTGCTTGAGGCTATTACCTGCCATATTTTGCTGGCCATTTGACTTCCATGAAGATACTCTGCGTGGCTGAAAAAAATTCGATTGCGAAAGCGCTGGCCAACGCGCTGGGCGGCACCCCGACGACGCGAAGCTCTCCATACAAATATGTTATGAACTATGATATTCCATCGTACAGATTCCCCCAGTGGGGTGACTGTGCAGTCACAGTGACGGCTGTTGCTGGACACTGCATAGAGTACGACTTCCCTCCTCCGTATGACAAGTGGGGATCCATCGAGCCTTACAAATTGTTTGACCTGGCAGTGAGTGAAAAGTTACCGAGATCTCAGCAAAACCAGCAGATCCGCCGTAACCTTGAGCAGGAGTGTCGATCTGCCAACAAGATTTATATATGGACGGATTGCGATCGCGAGGGCGAGAGCATTGGTGAAGAAATCACCCAGATCTGTCTGGCTGCCAACCGCCGCCTGCGGCCGTCTGATGTGAGTAGAGCCATATTCAATAATGTCGACCCTCAGCATTTGCGAGATGCTGCCTACAATTCCATCAGCAACTCTCTGGACTATAATGTAGCCAACGCTGTCGAGGTGCGGAGAACGTTGGATTTGAGAATCGGCGCCGCTTTTACAAGATTACAAACCATGGCACTCCAGAATTTGCCATACTTCAAAAGTCGCAACAGCGACAAAAACAAGTCGTCTATTATATCATTTGGCACTTGCCAAATGCCCACTCTGAGATTCGTTGTTGATCGATATCTCAGCATCAAGCGATTTGTGCCAGAACCGTTTTGGTATCTGGACTTGGAGGTCAAGCCACCAAGTGCCTCTGCCAAGAGAAAAAACGTCAAGGTCAGTTGGGCAAGGGGCCGAGTCTACGACAGGATGGCAGCAACAGTGATTCTACAGAATTGTATTAAAGCAAAGGAGCAAGCAAAAGTCATTTCTTCTACTCAAAAAGAAACGCGCAACTTTCGTCCGTTTCCTCTGACTACGGTTGTTTTACAACAATCAGGTGCAAAGTATTTGAAAATCCCCTCAAAGCGAATAATGCAATTGGCAGAAAAGCTATACAATTCCGGTTACATATCGTACCCTAGAACTGAAACCGATAAATTTGACAAGGATATTGATATCAGAAAACTGGTTCGAGTCCAGTTCAATGCAAACGAATGGGGCAACTATGCCAGAGAGCTGATTGACAGCGACAAGTTCCGCAACCCGCGTGAGGGTAAGCATGACGACAAAGCACATCCACCAATTCACCCTGTAAAGTACTTGGACCGCAAAGATGTCACATCCGAAGAGTATTCAGTTTACGAGTTTATCAGTAGGCATTTTCTGGCTTGCTGTTCGGAAGATGCCTTGGGTCAAAAGACGTCAGTGACGATGAAGTGGGTAACAGAACTGTTTCATTGCTCTGGATTGGTTGTCACTGCCAGAAACTATCTTGACGTTTACAAATACCAGACATGGAAATCAAGTGAAGAGATCCCAGATTTCCCCTTGCATTCATTGGTAACGGTCAAGAAGGCAAATATCGGAGAAGGCAAGACTTCCGCACCACCGAGACTGACAGAAGCAGAATTGATTCGATTAATGGACGTCAACGGCATTGGTACCGACGCAACCATGGCAGAACATATTCAAACAATTATAGATAGAGGATACGTGCTACGCACCAATGGCATTATGAATCCCACAAGTCTCGGTGTTGCTCTTATCGAGAGCTATACCGGTATCGAGAAGGACAACCTCACAAAACCATTCATGAGAAGGGAACTCGAAGAGCAAACAACCAGGGTTTGTAAAGGGGAATTAAGCAAGGAGGAGTGTATGAAAAATGCGTCAAAGTCCTACCAGGATGTCTTTGTTGCGGTCAAGGGTGCAGAGAGTCGTTTTGTGAACCATATTAGACTTTCACTGCAGGAGTCTGTTTCGTAAAATTTTAAAGCGTGAAACAGATGCTCGATGTTGCAATAGTGGAGACGTTTTGAGATTGGTCAATCTATTTCAAGGGCGTAGCATGCAAGGGCGGTCTTTTTTACGCTTTTAACTTTGTTCTTGGCAATATTGTGTGAATTGCGAGAAGGCGTTATTGGAATGCAACTATCAGGAACAGCTGCAATGAAACTGGGGCAATGACTTGGCAAGACTTACCAGAAAGGCAATAGAGAACGATTGAAAATGGTAAAGAATTTCTGCGAAATCAGTTGTGTTTGCAAATGGCTCAGACGTTTCAGCTGGATGGAAACACAGATAGGCTCCTTTTTTCAAAGCCAGGACTTGGTGCAGCCAGAGCAAATCATGTGGAAGGCACGTGAAACCTCCTTCACCTAAAACAAAGATAAGGTGGTGGGTGATGTTAGAGTCTGGACCTGAAACCCGAAACAAAGAAGCGCCTGGGACTGGTTTTTTATCGTTTGAGGACGAAAGCCAATTGGTAGTCCACAAACAAGGAACAAGAGCATGGGGTTCTCAAACTCAAAGAAGGGAGTCAAACTCCAATCAAACACCGGTGCATCCTTTCTGTCTGCTATTTGTCGTACATTTGCTAGGTACTTGCACTCCCTATGAGCATGGGTGCTGACCGTACTATAGCTACCGCTAAGATTTTTCTACTGGCCCCCAAATAAGCTGATTTTGAAAACAGATGTATCAGCGGTTAGATGATACTATGCATTAAAGAAGCGAACGCAAAGAAAATATTCAAATCTATGGCTCGTGGACAATAATATTAGCCATATTTCTGCTATCTTTGAGCCTTAATACCGCAATTGCCGTAATATGCAGTCACCTGATGGGTTTTAAAGTGTCCCAAACAGGTTTAGTGGGTCGCTAGCGTGTCTTGGATAGGCAAAATAGATAATCAGTAAACCAATTGACAAGATATTAAACAGATGATTCACTTTTGTTTAACAATGCACCAATAAAGAATGATTTCTTGCGTATTATTCTGTAACACTCAGTTTAGGACAGCCACAGGAGATTGTCACACTTGCAATGATCTATCTGGTAATTAGTGCAGCTTTTTTACAGCTGCAGCTTGTGCAAGTGGGCCAGCTTAAACCTGGTTTATTATTAAAGATAGGAGGAGCAGGTAGGCAGGGAATTTCAGGAGCACCACTGTGAGATTTTTAGTGACAATCAAATGCAAACGAGTTATAGCTGAGAGCTCCACTGACTCCAACCCGAACTCGCTATGTACTGCCCATTTCATCCACGCCCGCAAAAAAAGGGAAAACGCTCGCCGTTCATAGCGCAACGGCAAAACAAGGCTGCAAAGCCGAGTTTGCTGAGTTTGAAAGCTGGAACAAGATGCTTCGCAAAGGCATCCCCGTATGGCCATGATTGTGTGAACCATTTGGTCCTCATCTCAGCAGCGCAGGCCACATATTTTCGCCAACCATCTGCAATGTCTCACTCATAGCCAATGTCTTACCATTGGCAGAGTCAGAACCTATATGAATACTCAAGACTTGGGGGGTTTCTCGCGGCAGGTTGCTTTGTAGCAGATAAATACCCTGTCATTGGTGACTGGCCATGGGATTGGCGGTTGGTGACAGGTGTCGTTGGTGCTATTGGTGCTATAGTACCAAAAAAAACAGTAGCTGTTGATGTAAATTACCCCTGCGCTACCTCGGACTACAAGGCGGTGGTGAACTAGGGAGAAGGCAACTTTGAAAGCATGTGAATGACGGAATGAAGTGGGAATGGCACTCAAGTTTCGGAATTGGTCAAAGGGAGCTTGTAAGAGCGGCTGGCCATGAATCGAGCATTGGTCCTGAGTGATTTCTAATTTATTGACCGCAATGACCCTATCGATTCCGTTTGTAGATAAGTGTCCATTTGCTGGGGCACAACTGAGTCCTTTGGATCCTGGCAAACAGGGTTCAGCCGACCGAAATGGCGATGAGGAATTGCCTGATTAGATAAATCGATCGCAAATTGAAAAGAATGGGTTCGCTGAGCGATATTGACTGTGGTAAATCGGTTTGGCATTGTCCTTTTCTGGTGCGTTTCTTTTTGACAACATTTGCTGGCGAATCTGGGTGGACCTGCCGCCCACGTCTGGCTCCAGTGGGCTCCATTGGCAGAGACCCTGCCTTGATCAGACAACTTTAGCAGTGTTCGGCCGGCTTGTGATTCATGGACGTGACCGGAACCATTTCCCTGGTCACGGTCGCGCTGTGTTAGTGTGGGATGCTAGCGCGGGATCACGGCCGGCCGAGGTTTGCAGCGAGGACGGTGACAGGATGCCGTTTTGGAATGTAGAGCTCATCAGCTAGAGTGCACGATTAGTAAATTTTGTTCCATACATCCCTGAGCCGGGCTGCCTGTCCTTCCCCTGGCTGCTGCGCTTGAACCTTCCGTGAGCCTCAAATGAGCGAGCAACGGTTCCTCAGGCCGAACGCTCGCCTTCAACGAGTCCACTTTCAGACCCTCAAAGGTCCACTTTTCACCGCACTAAGGCTCGCCTTGCCCCCAA